>JAANDG010000366.1:0-145429 GCA_036852015.1 Pelodera strongyloides | reverse complement strand
TTTACATTCATGATAAAGCACGAAAAGATCGGCCTGGTGAGAGAGTGCCAGCCAAAAGGCCCTAGGGGCAGAGACATAGTGGATCGATTTTAAACACAATTGGGATTTTCGCAGCGCAACATTACATCCCATCACAGGTCTTTAGCTTCTACTTTTTAAATCGTATAGATTTCAGCCAATTTGCCAAATATACATTAGAAAAATATTACATGCCCATATTCGAGCCCAGTCATTTGTGGATTTGTTCGAACTTTATTGAACATATTTTTCTTGTATCTGCACAGCTTATTTTTTTTGGGTTTGAGCCTATTTTCCGAAAAATGTTGAGTATGTTTCTTCAATTATAAGAAAAAACGTAATGGAAAGATGATAAGCGTGACTGTAGCCGCTCATGGCAGCAAACGGATTGTTGGAGGACATTTAAAGGTATGTTTTAGTTTTGAACATTTCGTTTAATATTTTATCTTTTATGATAAACCATATTTTGTTTATCATAAACTATTTGCTGCTGACCGTAAAACAGTGATGTTCTTCACCAATAACAACACACATAGTACATAATTGTTATTGTACGCCTATAACTTGTTTAACACATATTTTTTGCCCTTGCGGCATTTTTAACGAGCAAACAAATCATTGTTATTGCTTTTGTTTTCGGCCAATCTGAACCTTTTTAGTGTAACATTACTTTCTTTAAGGCCTATGGAAGTGGTCGTTTGTCAATTTGTGACTTGGACAGTAAAATTTTAAGCAAACGGCACACACCAAAGAAAGCGGAGTGGGTTTTTATAGATATCTTTTGGTTTATTTTTGAATGTTTAGTATTTCGGAGAGGATTTGTTGTTCGTATAGATTCCTTCAGAAATGTACAATATTTCCAAAAGTTTCTAATAAAGTTTTAGGGGCTCACATTCATTCTAAGCCCACATTCATTCTAAGAGTGCTATAGCAATCCTGAGGTGTAAACAATTATTAAATGTTTTTAGCAATTTATCACTTGCTAGTTATGTGAAATTATTTGTAACCTATGTACGCCCAATCCTTGAATACGGTAGCGAGATTTTTAACCCAAAATACAGCTCAACTTTAACTCAAGTATTGGAAAGGCCACTACGTCTGTTTTCCAAAGTCATATGCGGTAGAAATAACGTAAGTAGTGGATCCTATAAAACAAGATTACGTGTGTTGAACATGGAACCTATGTTATTCGACGTCGAAAAATCGATACGTCAACCTTTCTCAAGATGGCCATGGGCAAATTTGTTTTTCCCATTAATAGTTACGTAATCCTAAAAAGTACGGTTTCAGACCGTCCTTGTCGGCCGCATAGGTATGTCATTATAAAAAGAAATAATATAAGACCTAATGGTATTTCCTCCGCATTGCAGCGTATGTAAATAAATTGCCACCATGTATCAACGATTTCACCGATTATAAACCTAATCTTAAATTGCTTCTCGATTCTTTAGACATATTTAACAAACCGGTGCCTATGTTCTATATCAATTAGTAATCTTGTTGTTTTCCTATAAATATTATGTTCGAATATCATTCCTAATTTGCCGTGCTTTGCATTGAATTTTTCTTTTCGGTCACTAGGTCCCTTATTAGTATGTATGTGTCGTAAGGCACTTCATCTTAGGGTAACCATTTGGTTTTTGTTATGTACTATTTGTATTATTGTGCATGTTCTTATTTGTGCTGTTCCATTACCAATAAACTATTATTAGAATCATATGCCAATTGTTGGCCCTACTGTACTAACATCGTCAAAAAAGTGTCCATTCACATATAATAATAAATATATAAGACAATTCTGTTCAGGACATACTTGGTGATTCTGATCAACAAGATATTCGAACTCCTCTCTTTATTACTTCGTCTTTGCTGTCCATTTATATTCCATTTCTTCGAGAACAAACGAAGCCCACACGCTGAGGAAGCTGCATTTTTATTAATGAAGAAAAACGCTAAATTATTGCCCTCGCCTACAAATGCAAGTTTTTTCGGCCTTTGAGTTTATGCTCGCTTGTTTTAACTTGGTGATTGTCTCACAATTAGTCCTATTAACTCGACTAATTAACTCGACTTTCAGAAACTAAACGAAAAGTGCTTGCTGCACATTTTCAAGTATCTAAATGGTCGGGATGTAGTTGCTTGCGAGGCAACCTGTAAGCGATGGCAAAGGATTGTTATCCGACATGACAACCAACTAGAAAAGATCATGAAAGACCAGGTGAATAATTTTTCCTTTTATTTTTGCACAAGCTTCATTAGTGTCTCGTGCTTAAAGTCTAATTGTAATGTAAATCTAGTGGCTCGTTTTCATACATCTTGAATAATTCTTGCAACTCTCGACGATGAGTAAATGTTTATGTTCACTTGCGTTTTACAAGTTTAGATTCGCCTACTATTTGATGAAGGCGAAGTGATCGTTTATCCAGTTGATGAGAAAAAGTTTCCTATTCGGTATCCAATGCCAAATCTACAGGTACGTTAATGAAATATATAAATTAAGCATTTCCTCTTGATTTGGTTTTATGGGTGTTCTGAGCGCCGCCACATTACACGACATTACATGTGTAATTCATAAGTTATATTTTCATATTGACCATCTCAAATGTTATTTGCAGACCCTCGCAACACGTCTCCGTCATCTGCGTACGTTGTCGTTGTTCGTGAGAGGTCTGATCCCTGTTGAAGCAAGTCCCGTGCTTCGGAGCTTATGCCAACTACAACTGCAACCACAACAAATATACTTTATATGGAATGTATTTAGCATCGAGAGCATACCTTTGGTACGTTGTCTTTACATAAATAAGGCATGTTGATGCGCATTGATGTTTATCTCTCTTTGCGCTCGATTAAGTTTTTTTTATCAAAGGCGATGGTTAATTGTATACGAAGAGTGTCTAGTTATTTTAAGCAGGCTTTGCGATATTGCTAAATATTGATGAAAGTAAACGTTGCAGTTGGAAGAATTGATTGCCAACAATCGTTCTACTGTGACGGACCTTGGTTTCGAGGAGTGCAGTCCGAGCCACCTTTTATCTGATAGAATATTCTCGCCCGTCGTCGATAGACTCAATTCTCTCCGTGTATGGAATAATGGAAAGAGCGGACATCACATAGTTGGTGACGAAACAATGCTAAAGCTCACAAGGTGAATATGTAGCTTACACTATTGAGTGAGACTTTTTAAACCGACAATGAATTATTGAAATGTGCAATTGCCAGCGAGCACAAAGTAAAGCGGTTAAAGTTGAGATGACGAAACAACTAGCATAATGCTTATTTTTCAACATACGAAAAAAACCGTAGCACCCTGGTAGTATGTAATATTGCTCGATGCTCGATATTTGCAGGGCCTATCGTGATGGCAGTTGTCTCGAGACGGTGGACATGGCATCCTGTAGAGTATCCTCTCATGCTGTAGTTCAACTTGTACGTGCTTGGTACGAGAACCCCCACAGTGATCTCAGTGTCAGCCTCAACTACTGTCCGTCGGTAGAAAGAAGCGATGTATACAAAACACTCGCCCAGCGTGGAATCATTCTGAGAAATGGAAAAATTGTTAAAAACAGTTTTGTATTGACAGCCTACGTGTAGTTCTACATAGTACTTGGTCGTGCGTTACTTAATTGATAGTTTGTTGATTCGTACTCGCATGAGACTAACGGATTTTTTTCTGTTTCTAACATTTCGTAAGAAATTGTATACTCATTTTATCTTATGTTAATCTAAGTAACCATATTTGGGGTTGTTTTCGTTCTAAATCAGTGATTGCTTACTGTCGCCCAAATGCGAGTTAATCCAGCTGTTTGTTGCCCTTTCGAGATGCCAATGTCGTTGTTATTTACCTCACAATCAGACGTGGCCTAACAGACGCTGAAGACGTCATTTTAATTTGATTGCGTAAACCACTCATTGTGAATAGCATCTGCTGTGAGCCACATATTGTTTTTGTTGCATTCCTTCGTGTCAAGTTTATTTTTCGCTTATTTTTTTGTCATTGAAGTGTCGCAGACAAATACAAAGAATGCTCTGAAGTCTTGAAAATAAGAGTTTCCATGATGTATATATAGATGTTTTTTGCTGGGCAATTTGAGTGTCAGTGGAAACACTCAAAAATGAAAGACAATAAATTCTGATTTTAATGTGGTTTCTCTTGGAACATTTCAGCCCGGCATTGGTTAGTTTCACAACAAATTATGTTGCTTATGTGATTCTCACTGGCAATTGAAACAATTTACTGAACCTGTACTATCAAGTGCGTTTACGAATTTTAGCGGCTGATTGTCAATGTGTTTTAGTCTTTTTCATAACAGCACGAGCTAAAAAAAAGGGAAAATCCCTGCGGCCTGGTACCATTTATTCACGAGTGTTCACTTCCCGTTTAAAAATAAGTTAACGATGAGCCAAAGTGACATGCGCGAAAAACTTGGGGCATTCACGTTTCCCAGCGGGCGTAATTTTTGGGTCTCCGACCGCGACTAGTGCGGGAAATTGTTGATAATGTCTGCATTTTCCGCGTACGACCAAGTTTAATATTCTATATTTGGCAAGGTCATATGTGCATGTGTATGACACATGACATTTACGTAACGCATTTTGCAGACAAGTGATAGAGTTGTCTATGAAAAGAGTTTCAATATGCCACGTCTTCTTTGCACTCGAAAAGGTCTACATACAATAGTATTTTGACGCAAATAATGAATTACGTGAACGAGAAGCACCGCCTTCACCACTTTTCAGTTTAGATGCAAACGACATCTGAGAATATATGTATATCTGTTGGCTCAGTTACTAATATAACCACTATACGATGCATACACCCAGTTCCTCAACTTTCTATTTTTATTATGCGAAAACATACATGGATTCCTATAATTGAAAGTGTTTTGTCATTCGTCAACGTAGGACACTGCTCACTAAAAAACCTGAACCTGTCACAAGATTCCGCTATTTTCATGATAAAAACCGGAAGTTACGCACGCTAAAAAAAAACTTTAAATTGCGTTAAGTTGTCCAAAGCACACCACATCGAGTGTCCATGACATCAGCACTTGAACGCAGTCATTGTTTACCGGAAATTACTGTAGTCATTTGCTGACGACGTACTGCTTCGTGATACGTTTAGGAATCTATTTACGATGCAAGCAGAATACGCTCAGGAAGTGAAGTTAATTTCCGGTCAAGGGGCTAGACATAGCACAATGAGAGGGAGGCTAGAGAATGCACCTTAAAAAGACTGTTGTACTCTGGTGCTATGGTTATACTATGGTCGTTGACAACCAGGTTACCTTAACAAGATTGGGAAATGCACGATTTCCACAAACATATGCTGCCTTTTTTCCTATATGATGAAATTTTAGGTCATTGAGTCTCATCCATTATTATTTATGATTAATTAAATATTTGGAAATAGATACTTTGCTGCATTAGAGTATTTTTGCGACCCCTATGCTTCCCATACGTTCTTCATGACCATGAGGTATATTTCTTATTTTACGGTTGTTGATTGCATTTCGCACCCGGACTATTCTTAGGTTATAGCGAATATCATACGATAATACGCCAGGACCCGCTTGTCCCAATTAACATTTCTCTCAATTATTCAGACCATATACGATTGCTTCATCTCTATGCATAATTATGCCAAGGTTCGATTAGATATCTGCGCATCAATCCAAACATTAGCCGATACCTATCTTAAAACATTTTATTGCGGGCTTTCTTCGACAATTGTATTGTTGCTCGCCTTTTTTATACTGAGTCACTGCAAGTGCACGTGAATAGCTCCTGACGACTGTGAAAGGGTTGGTCAAACTGCAGCTGTGAGTTTTCGAGTTGTCTTGTCAATTGCTGCAATTGCAGTAGCCTAGCCGCAAAGTCAATGTTATTCGGCATTGGATATGTGCTGGTTTTGGTGGGAGGGTTCCAAATATAGAAAATGGACTTTTAGTATTATTATTATTGGCAATACGGCGACAAAAAATTTTCCCCTTGGGATACTATACATAGAACAGAACACCAACGCCTACCCGTTTTTGGACACATATTATTCAGCGCGATTTCATCGTGATAGAAAAACGCTAGTGCAAACTCAACATATTCGCGATGATTGATGCGAAAAAGGTTTTTTGTTATCAAAGTTCCATCAACGCAATTTATTTTACATTTCTGTCCCTTTTGTACACTTTGTGTTTTTATTATCGGAATAGTAAGTGGAGCAGAGCGTTAGAAAAATGTTTGCAAGAAATGCGCCATCACTGAGTAAAACGGCGACGAAAAGTAGTGATCCTAGACCGATATCCACCGTAAAGCTGATCACAATTGTCCAATATGGCCGTGATGGTAATGAGTTAACCAACTTTTTTTAATTTGTGGATATCTCGCGTACAATGCAACAGTTGGTTTTTTTTTGGCTTACTGTGTTAAAAATTAAAAAAAATTGCACACTTAATTCCATTGAGCCTCCTCCTTTAGCGATCTTATTATTAATAATAATAATTATTATTATTATATCTTTGTTAATCATTCTACGTATTTTGACGTGGTAGCTTAGAACATAGAACACAACTGAAGTGCATGTACTTCGGTTTCAGTAAACCATTTAACTGAAGCATCTAGTTCACTCGTTACGTATGTGTCAAAGTTGTCTCAGCCACATAGTGCGTCTTCTATATTGAAATTCACGTTGCTGACGTTGCATGTAAGAATGCAAGCTTCCGCCAAATTAACAAGTTTCACTCTTAAAATGAAGAGGAAGTTGTCCGCTCCTGCATTCCGAACCAATCTGTATTAGTTTTCGTATGGCGTTGTTGGTCCAACCACATCAAAGTGTGTTTTATTCCTCATCGTCCACTTCAATCTGTCATTTGCCTATTACTTTCTATTGTTGACAACCATATTGTTGAGTATGCTCGGACGGGGGTCAGTGGACGTGTAATTCAAAACCATGTCCCAGAACACCAGCCACATCATGATCTATTTAAGGAAAGGCTTTTCTTGTTTTAAATGCCTACGCCATTCCACATTTAAACGCACATGCAGTACTCGTTGTATTAAGCTGCAAAGGACACCCGTTTTGTTTGTATTCTTTTTCTTTCTTCCCAATCATGCAGAACTCAGTACATAATGATGCACAGCGTACATTATTTATAACAATAATGCATTTCGCGGGGGGGGGGTGGTGGAATAACAACAACTTATAACGGATTATTACTATTCTATTTCTGTTTCCATGTTTTCGTTTGTGATTTTACTTCGTCCAAGTAGCAAAGAATATGTCGTCATCTTAGTACCAGTTTTTCAATTAACAACATACCGCCTGGATTCGACTATTCATCAGGAACCTATAGAATCTACAAAGAGCAGACGCAACCCATTGCTTATTAATGCAACTTATATTAAGACATTTTAGAATGCACCTGGCAGAGAAATTCTACTCAAAGATACGGCTACTATATTGGGTATTTTTCGCGAATAGTATACATTTTTTTTTGCTCTGTCGTCATTTCCAAGTAGCTGCTGGATTATGGACTTGTCCATTGACAACCTGACGGATAAATATATGCCATGGGGTTATTTCGGTTCTTTGGGGTTTATTAAGGGCGGCCTTCTATTTCGGATAGGCTCGGTCGTCTGTGGTCGTTGCACCTTCCTGGGAATGGGGGTGCAACGATAACTTAACTCAAACTAGGTTCATTGCTTGCGGTTGACTTCTCCTTTGTGGCTACGAAGAACCACATGCCCCTACCTATGCTCAAACACGTTTCGCTGACGTATCACTTGCATAGATGACCTTATCATAAAAAGGTTTACGAAGACTTTTACACCTCATCGAGTTGCATTGTAAGATATTTATTGGGACTTCTGTTAATTAAAATGACTTCATCCCGTCTACTTTCACGGAATATCAAATAGCCATCGCCTAATTGCGGATCGTATGCATAAGTAGGTGAATCGAGTACCCAGCGTATTGTTGCTTCCTGCTTTCATAGAAATATTCGAAATATTCGACAAATTCCACACCAAATTTATTGCTTTCAATTTTTGAGCTTATACAACGAGGAATTTCAATTAGCGCATTTTTTGATATATCTCATGCATTCCAAACAAAAATTAACATTTCTGAAATTTATTGGGAAGGCGTTGAATTCCTAGGAATCCCGGGTTTTCCATTGATATAACTCAGAGCCGAACCTTAGTTCCGAGGTCTGTCTGGCTTTCTGGTGACCTTTACACAAATTATTCACTGATACGTAAATTCCACTGGAGATTTGTAGAAAGCGAGTTGAGGGTGGTATTTCCGGTCCTTGACCACAAAATATAATTTTTACGAACATTTTTTTAGCCATTGCCGGCTTTGAAATATCGTGCAATGTACATACCTAAATAACGTCCAGATCTCTCATGTATAAGTCAGACTCACGCCTCACCTTTTCTCACCCTTTCTTTTTCTCTTTTTCTTTTCTCAACCCGCCTTTTCTTAATAAGAGAAACTTATTTGCAGTTATAATAATTGTTTCTAAGTAAATGGAAAGTTTTCATTTCGTACTAGAAAAAAATAGGTTCCGGCAAATTGTTTTTGTTTGCCGCGAGTGGGAATAATTTTGTAGGCGAAAACTGGATTATAGCCGTGTGTCGGCAGTTATTGTTCATAATATACCTACGATTACGTCGGTAATGAGTATTAATGCCTAATATTAAGCCTGCAGCGTGGGATAGCTTGAACAATTTGTATTTTCTTTGTTGTGCATCGGTTTAAGCCTGTATGAAGTTACCTTGCCACTTGCAGGGTTTCTTACTTCATGAATAGATATTCACATGATCTTCATGAAACACTTAGCTCTTCTACAGATGGAAAATAGTACTTGTGCACTGGCCTCGCATAGTAGACCGCAGCGATGAATCCAACGCGCGTTTTAGGTATGAGCTTGTTGGAGCAGAAGTCGTCCGTCCTCGATTTATTGAACTTACTTTGCCCGCATCCGATAACTACTGAGAGTTGATGAGCGGCGCGCAGGAATGGGAAACAAAATGTGCGCGGAATAGAAATGGCGCGCAAAGTGTTTCCCGAAAAGGTGCGGAAACGGTGCGGAAATGGTGCGGGGCGAATCTTGCGCCCCGCACCATTTCGGCACCTTTTCGGCAACGTTTTTGAAAGCGCTCGGAGGATCTGCCGTAAGTGCAGTTGTTGTACTAATATTTTTCCGCAAGCACAGATCTCACATGCGTTGTGTTGCCGAGTGGTCTAAGGCGCTGTGCAGAGAAAGTATCTAACAAGAGTGTAGGGTTCGAATCCAACACGCTGCTTTCTTTTTGCAGTTGCTACTTTTCCCGCACCGTTTCCGCACCTTTTCGGCAACGGTTTGGGGGTGTTTCCCGCAACAGTTTGGGGGTGTTTTCCGCACCAAAACGGCAAACAGAGTCGGTGAAAAAACTTTGGCCGCGCGCATCAAATACTTGTGCGGGAAACACCCCCAAACTGTTGCCGCGCGCAACTCTTGGTTTCGTTGTACAATGCGTTTCTCTGTAATTCACACAGTGTTACTCTTTATATGTGTACATACAGCTTGGGGCTAGAATTCAAACTTGATACGTAAATTGACCATCATTTTCCCTAATAATATTTTGTTCAGTTCTATGCAATTTTAAAGAAGATATCCTTCAGCAAATACGTATTTGTAGACAGGGTTGACCAAACATGCGGCTAATTTATAACAGACTCCTTCTATTTTCTGTTCTCATGCCGCAAAAAGAGCCGGCTCGGTTTTCATAGAATAACTACGCCTGGAATTGTATTAAATTTGGAAGAGGCACTACGTAACTTCCGCTCCAAAAAAGGACGCGCGCGTTTGTTGTGCTAAATGGACTCTCATACACTTGTCTGAGGGAAATTAATCAACAAGATGCGCCACAATCTCATACGCATTTAGAACCGAGTGGTCGCACAACGAAATGAGGAGCATAAATTCGACAAAGGATACGAATTTACTCCCCGCTCTAAGCGTTTACGTCCGTTCGCATCATCGATGTTTATGGCAAAGTCGTTTGGAGCATGAAACATAGTGCCCACTAATCGACAAGCCCTATACAATTTAGCGAAGAAAATGATACCATAAAAGTGAGGAGCGCGCGCCTTCCGCCCATATTGTATATAAGATTGCCCGTGGATGACGACAGTATACCTTCGCACCCCTGTTTTTTTTCAGTGATCAGCACAAGTACAAGCTACTGTACCATCATTTCGTCCGAAAAAAGCTTGTGCAAAAAACATCTCTTGGGTTTATCGCTTGATGTGCTGAAAAATACTTGGGCATTTCCAAGGATCCAAGGAGCTAACTTTTAAGGAAGAAAAATGAGCCTGGATTAGGCTATTTTGGTAACATGCACACTGAATATGCTGCAGGTTAAGAAGCTTAAGAAATATGATGCGATTTTAGCCGCTTACATGGATCTTTGAAATAATCGTATTGTCGTGAGTGTGCTCTATGCCATGCGTCAATTGAACAGTCCAAGTCTGTCACTGCATGAAATACTGTGGACGATTCCAGGAACTACGACGGATTCACTATTAACTACCTCTTGTCTCTTGTTTTGACTCCTAACGAATTTGTATAGCAATACTTTTGTAGTAGGCGCCTTTCTGATCTTTTCGATCTTATTAATCCTTTCACTTCCAAAAACTAGTTCGTACACAATTCTTTGGGTCTCCGGCTATACATATCCTTTGCTCGTTACGCCATAAAGCCACAAAAATGCCACACACAGGCGTACTAGATAGACAAATAAACCACCCCCCCCCCCTTTTTTTTTTACTGGAATGGGGTGGGCCCTCATCTGTCTTTTAGATTTCAATTCAGTTAATTAAAACCATTTTAAAGTTCAACTACTTTCAGTTGAGAGTTTAGAGTAGACTTGGGAATGTTCACTAACAAACTTACGTTTGAATCGTATATCCTTGTTGATTTGAGTCACTCACGCAATTGGAATTTATTTACACGCGCAATTTATATTACATTGTCCTTGAAATAAAAAGTACAGACACTGTTTCCATTTTTGGATCATAATCATTTGGAATGTACAAGGCTGTATTCGAAGTAGGCGTACGTTTCGCAATCTTTTTCCCCGCAAAACATCTGCTAATATGTGCGAAAATAGTTCTACTCCATTAGAACAACAAATTGTGGCCCAGATCAAGAATCGAGGTTTGCTTATTCGTAACGTTTACACCTTGATGCACTTACATCTCAAATGAGCAAACATTAATCCACGAGCCAAAGAGTGAGTAAGTTATATTCCCCGTAGATTTTTGGAATAAGAGATTGTTCGGTATTGTGATAAAGGTATCCATAACTTTAAGAAAGTTTTTTTTACGAACATTTCTGTACAGCGTGAAAGCTAAGTACTTCTTTCCCTTTAGGGAGATATCGTGCGATTTTGTTTGCTGGTTGTTTATGCACGATCAGTATAGTAAGCTTCGCTCTCCATGAATGGCCGTATCACACAAATGCTGTCCCTAAAATATCCATTACAAAGAAATGACGTTTTACAATGCTTTACTTTTTTCTTGTGTTTTCTGCTCGTCAACTGAGGCTTTTGCGGATTTATACGTGGCATAAAATGCACGCATTAGCTGGGAAATTGTGTTGCCGGGACGCGGATTAGTTAATGCAGACACGGCCGCGGAGAAAATTGTAATTAGGAACTCTTTTTATTCAGGCACAGTACTTCAGAGCCATTTATCATGTGCCGCCACAATAGAGCGTCTCTATAAATTTGGTTCTTTTATTGGGCAGGTCGCCCGTTTCCCCCGCCTTTAGCAGAATGACGGTTTACTTTCTTTTCTAATCATATTCGCTAGCAAAAATACTAAATATTTTAGTGCAGAACTTGCGTTTTGTTTGTCACTGCATATCAGCACATAGTGAGCGAATTTGATTATCGTCTCGATGCGTGTACTAGTGGATAACGCTCGTTTCCACGTAGTTTTAACCCAGGTAAATGTCATCGGCCGTAAATAAAAGTTAAAAGGGCACGACGGCAATTTATTATGTAGATTGCATTAGGGACTGTTTGTCCCTTTAATACTTTCCAAACAAATGATGACTTGTAAATGACTTTGTTACGTAATTTTTGTATGAAATTGATATTATTTAAGCCAAATTGCTCAACATAACAAGCTTCTCACAAATGCAAAGTAAAATGCGGTGTCAAAGTCAAATCATACCTCTATGGGCCAATGCTGATCGGTAAACGTAACAATCAAATAACAAAATCACATTGGACAATTGTTGGTTTAATCTTTGCCGAACAAGTTCACTGACATTCTGTGAATCGTTCTACCTTTCAGGTAAGAATGAGTGAAGGCAAAGAATTATGTGCAATCACTAACTGAGTTTTCCATGGGGCTTGTATTGTGCTGATTGTTCGATCCAATCAAGAGTGCTATTCTATTTAAAAGGCGCAAACAAAGCTTATCCCGAACAGCGGATTGCTCCGTTATAAGTACAGTCTTCAATGAATTTCGCGAAAATCTAATTTTCACAAGTTATAGATCAATGGACAAAGAGAAGAAAACAGTAACTAATTTAATTTTCGCTAATCAGGTTGTGCGCGTGTACATATTGCGTGGACGAAAATATTATTCGTGACGCGCTTCAAAATTTGTACAGTAGTTTAGAGGTGGTTTCACAACGGTTGCCCCCGGCAGCCGGTCTTCTTAATGAATCGGATTACGGTCCGTGGTATGGGTTCTTATTAGGTATGCATGCTTGCGCATTTGTCACTCAAACTGTTTGCCATACCCACATATATCATAACCTGTAATCGTAATCTAAAATTATTCTTAAGCTAAATCTATCTGCTGGCTGCGAAACTATTGGATACTGCTTTGGTTGCCGACACACATTAACGCAGATGTATAAACGTTATGTTGTTCATGCTTTTAGCTTTTATCATTTTATTGTTTCTATGGCTTCCCGAATTTGGCTTTCTTCGTTTCGAATTTCTACTCTTTGTGGAATAAAAGCCACGTCTTGAAGGCGTGAGCGTGGACGGTTAATGTCGTTCGAGACAAAAGCAGAGAGCATCAAATGCAAATATGCTGACAATTTTAATTGAACCATATAGTCTGGCTGTTCCTGCAAATAAAACCACTCAATTTTTTCGAAATTTCCAATAAATAGGCAATTTTCTTGCTAAATCGGCTAATTCACATATCCGATGGGTTGTACCACAATATACAATTGTTTTTGCAAACGTACTGATGTCATGGTCAACGAACGTTTCGAGTTATCGCTCATGTTGTAGGGTGACTCTAGTTGAGTATAAGAATATAAAGAAAAGGTAGAATTATAACAAGAGCATATTTACTTTTTCATACCGTTCACTTGCAACGCGTGTTGTTTTTTGTTTGTCCGTACAATCTCATTTGTCTGCGGTTACGATTCTCGTCCAGTGTCTGCAGCACGAATTCAATTAGTTTTCTTCAAACATTGTATCTCGGCCTCACAAGCTTATAAACGTAGAAGGTGATCTTTACCTACTAAGGCACCTCCAATCATATGCCATGTATATTTTCTCTAGACAGGCAACACGCCCACTCGTCGCCCAAGTCGAGAACTTATGCGAAAACTGCTTGTTTTTTTCTCACATCGTACCAACACATATCCTCACGTCCAACAATTCACCGCATCATTCGCCATTATATCTTCGTTCTATTCCGTTTATTTGCTGCCCTGGAATACTGCTACCATTTAGATTATAATACGCAACTTCTTTCAGGGTCCCAAAATGTGCTACTTTTGTCGTTTGTCATCAGCAGCCCTGTTCTTGCTTGTTGTCTTCTGCCTTTCGCTCTGCGTGAGCGTGGCAGAAAGTCGGTCCACCGTCACACAAACACCACTTGATGTTCTAATCATGGTTGGTTGTTTGCGCATACGCCATACCTGTGTTTGTCTATTGAATAGAATTGTTACAGGTTGTAATAAGTAGCTTAAGCGCATTACTCAATTCCAAGCATCAATGATGTGTAAAAGATAGTATCAACAATAAGAGTTGATATTCCCCAAAGATAGAACAAAAACGATATTTCATTTTTCAGTCCGAACGAGATCAGCAGTTAAATGCACCACTTCGTCGGCTAGTGGTGAGTGGTTCATTTCCTGCTTGTAGGTTGACGCGGCCAGCTTAAAGTATTTTGTCTGCGTTCGTTTTTTTAGGGAAGGGGTGTATGGATAATATTTCAAGAAACAGTCCTAGTGCTTTTGGGTACCACTTCACATTCTCTTCAAGGTGCAAATTTCTTTCCATCAACAGTGAAAAAGAGCACTTCATTTATGCAATGATGGAGCGTTGATTAAGAGGCTTAATTTGCCCATAACAAAAGTCAATATTCACATATTTACACACATCAGAGGAACAATGCCGTTCGTACACGCATTCGATACATCAAAACCAGAGAATAACCAAATATTCAATAAAAAATATTACGAACCACAACCGTCCGTTATTTATGGAGAGACAGACAAGAAAATCGTATCAAGCCCCAAAAGCTTTATCAATTGAAGAGATTGCTTTTCAAGTAGTGTTTATTATATTCTTTCAGAAGCGATCTGATGACGCTGCGTGCGAGGCGAAGAAGGCTGCATTCCCCGTGTTGGTCCAGGTGCTCGAGCAAGTTTGCCTCCTCTGCAACGAACTCTACTCACATGAGGAGATTAACGTGCGCGCCCGTTGCAGGTACGATCAGTAGATATACGTGCGCACCATTTCAAACGCCTTCTCAATAACTACCTGGGAAAATCTTTTTGAAAGAAATCACGAATTAAGCAAAGTATCAGTCCGTCACTCTGGATAGTCTGGCGGTCTGCCCTACTCTTCCCAACAGTACTTCTGTTTTGTCCTAGTTAGGTTACATCAGTTCGGCAGAAAGCAGCAAATACAATAATTCTTTCCCAAACATTACAGTTGAGGTCGTGGTTGATCGAAATTAATTTGGGCCTAATTTCAGAGCCAATTGCTTCCGCAACGACATGATCGGCAAATGCATGACACGGTTCGCTCCCCGGGACGCACTATCCACATTCGAATTCTAATGGGAACGACCCAACTAACGCTGCATCAATATATCCATACTTCGAATGTATTTCCGGCTTTTGTAGTCTTTGCATCGCTTTCAAAGCAAACTTTTCGTTCGTTTTAAACCTATCGTTCTGTGATTACATTTTTCGTTCGGTCAACATCAAAATGAAAATTTCGCCCGAGCAACCGCACGGAAAGTGTTTTTCTAGTCCAATTTATACCCATCGTAGACATGCTCCCCAATTGATCCCTTGCATTTTTTATGGTAGCCTAAGACATTCCAGCATCTTGTCATTATTAATATTTCGATAATGTTTTTGTAAATTCATATCTAACAGCCCAGTGCTCTGATCTCAATCTTGTTAACACCGACATTCTAATTAAGGTTCACCCGTGTTTCATATCTCTTCCGATAAACAGAACAACTGTTGTTTCTTCTGAGTTTTGCATTCAATTTCCACCGCACGTCATCAAGTGCACAGAGATGCATCGCATAAATAACACACACCATTTCGAAACTATAATGATATTCATTGCGTATAAAACTTCAAGCCCGAGGTTGCCAGCGCAAACTGTTTGCCAGCGCCTCCTCGAGAATAGAATATTGGCACGTGGGACAATCACTCGACTTTGATTAAGCAAAGAGACCAATTTTTGACCCATTTTCCGAGTCTCCGGTTTATTTACGAGCGGTCAGTTTTTTCCACTGTCGGTGACAAAACCGTCGCAGAATTGTTCTAAGGAGGTTGTATTTTTGCTGGGAATTAGCTCTCTTATCTACACTCCAAAAATCAAACGTCCAAGCATGGTTGGTGCTTGCTCTCGCTGAGACGCGCACAGACACATCAAGTGTGATAAGCCACACAAATCCGACAAAATGATCGCCTTCTAAGAACACCCCTAAAAAGGAAACAGAAATTCCTCCCGCTCTTTCTAATGGTAAGCATGAACTACAAAAAGACGATACACTCTATGATCTAACACCAAAAACAAACTACTTTGTTAGAGCAGGCAAAAAGCATCTGCACGGAAAAACACACAAATGCACACAAAAATACACACGTATACACACGCACACACAAACCTGAATACACGCACATACATATGCGCACATTCAGACACGCTCAGATACATGCACCCACACGTCGTTCAACTGTTCCAATGACAAAAAAAATCAATATCAAATAACACGGTAACTACAGACAGTCATACTGAAATCAGAGACCAAACAGCACAGAGCGCTGATGTGCAGGAATAAATCTAAGTAAAGAAAATGTGCCTTATCTGTGGTCAAAATAAAATGGAAAATAACTCACCGTGGTTGTTTGTTCGCAAGAATATTTGTCTGGAAACTTGGTATACGATTTGGCGTTCTTTGTGCTAGCGTGTTCTGTTCCGTACTTAATCGATAGATCATCTATTATCAAAACGTGGGATAGAATTGAACCTCTACCTATTGGATTAACTCTTCACCAAGTGCCTGTGCCCGCAGTTCCTGCCGTATACGGGGAAAATTTACGCCGTCTGATATCATGAATACTGTCAATTTTTCACATAAATCTGACTGACATCGCTTTCGTAAACCCATGTCGAGGTAAAACAATGATACCTGAGCGGCGTGTCTTTGAAGTACACATTCCTAATAATATGTACACATTCCTAATAATATTACTGGGATTCAGGAAGTGTTTGAAAAAATGTGAGAAAACACTAGCATAAAGCAAAACTTGCAGCGAATAATTTCATTTTGAGACGAAGGTGAGGAAATTGTTGAGGAATGCACATATTTAGTTAATTCCTAGATAATTGAAGGCAGTCGTTTTACAAAAGAAACAGGAAAATTAATCCATGGAAGCAATCCGGGGCCTCTAGCTTGATATTGTCCGCCAGTAATGGAGCACTTCTCGTAAAGCAAATTATTTTGACAATTGTGAACTCGTGAACTTACAACATTATGATCTTCGTGGTGCCGTTGGTTCTTTTACGATGTTTTATGCAGTAAAGTGTATTGCGTTGATAAGGCGAATGGCCTCGGAAAATGGGGGAATCCACTTTCGTGCGTACTCCTTAATGACTTCCACTTCGCGATACTGTCGCAACTTTGCAACGTTTTAGGTCCTCTACCAGCAATTCGACAAGCTCACAAATTTCCAAGAGTTACATCGCATACGGGTCAACATACCGTGCGGTATTCTAATTCGCGCTGACTACGACCGCTTTAATTCTAACTGAAAAGTATATCTGATGTGAGCGCACCGAAAACTCACTGTTTGCATGCAATACATATCACTAACGCCCGTGTCTCGGAAATAAACAAACGAACTCCTACTGATCAGTTTGCAACAACCAAACGCGGACTTCATCCAATTTGCTCTAACCGTTTTGCTCTGTTTATGTGTTGTAAGGTGACTAAGTGCCCTGTAAATTCTTTAGCTGAAGAGAGGTTGAACAAGTGTTGTATCCTACCGGCACACATTAGCGGAAGTTCCAAGTCAACTGAAATCCGTGTTAGAGGTCCAATGAGTTCAGTAAAGTTCAGTTTCATGGTTGACACACGGAATGTGATGCAATCTAAAGTTAGTTACTTTGAATAGATTCTCAGTCGTCATTCCAATCCGTCTTAATTTGGTCAAAATCGAAAATTCAAAGTTGAACTCGGCGCTGGGACGCTTCTCGCCCGTGGTTGCAGATAACAATAGAACGTGTTAAAAGGCGGAACCAAAGGACTTCATTGCCCAGTCGTTAGTTCAGCTCCGTAAGTGCAAGGATCCTCACTATCACAGTCATATGTGTATATGTACCTTATTCTACGACTACTCATCGACATTCTTAACTTCTCTATTTCAATAGTTTCGAATTACTTCATTACTTCGTATTCCTATTCGTCGTTAACATCTAAATAAAACAACATACAAATCAAAGATAGTTGATCACATTTGTTTTCCTTTAGCGTTGTTCTCATTTGTCAGTAGGTAATGAATAACGTAACACTGGTTGACTCTTAGCCACTTTTCATACATGCGGTTAGGCGTATCTGCATATCTGCTTGATAGTATATGTGGCTTTTATTACCAGCTTCTGCTCCTGTTTATTTAATTGTGCACTTCAATCTGTGATTCTAACTTAAGGTTCTCCTTCCAGCCTTAATTCCTTGTGCTACAATAAGATAAACACTTTCAACTGATAACAGTGATAATTTTCACGCCCTGAGTGAAAGCAAGACAAAGGTGTTTGATTATTTAGTCTAGTGTGATAGAAAATAATTTCGCGTTAAACCTACGGTACTGTAGCCGTCTAATTGATATTCATTAGTATATTATGAGAAATACCGCTTTATATTATATGTGTTGCAGGTAACAATGGCCCTCGCTGCGGCAGGTACTATAAACGTTACAGCTGAATTTATACGGATACACGAAGAAATTGATAAATTAAGAGACGACCTCGCTTCCAATGACAATGCCTTCTTCCTTTGTTCAATGGCTTTAATTATTTTCCGTAAGTTGAAGCAAATTTACAAACTACTATCTTTTTGTTTCATCAATTCGGATATCAATATTTCAAGAATATCAAATAAAACGTGAAAACGATCCGTCGAGTATTACGCAAATATTCTTAAGAACTGGTTTTTCAGTTATGCAATGCGGCTTTGCTTTCCTGGAGGCCGGTGCGGTGCGAAGTAAAAACACCACCAACATTCTCATCAAAAATTTACTGGATTCTTGTAAGTTTGATTTATTCTAAGACGTTCATTCAGATGGCTAGGTCTCGAAGCCTCCACTAAATTTCAATAATGACACGTTTTGTTGAAACCATTCCCATTCAGGTCTTGCAATTATCGGTTACTGGGCAATGGGCTATGCATTCGCATATGGTCCTTCAAAAAATAAGGATGTGGATCTCTTCATTGGAACATCTCAATTCTTCCTCGCTGACTTTACTGATTACCCGAAGTGAGCTTACATGCGTGTGTCTTCTTATACTACATGTTCAGCACATCTTTACAACAGTGTTCATAAATGCTTCATTCAGATTTTTCTTCCAATATGTCTTTGCCGCAACTTCGGCTACTATCGTATCGGGTGCTGTTGCTGAGCGATGCGAGTTCATGAACTACATCACCTATTGCACTGTGATCTCAAGTATGATTTTGTCTTTATTTGCAAAACTCCATGGTCAAAATGTCTAAGTTGCTGTTTTTTTTAGAAAGTGTCATTATCTATTTTTGGCGTTCGCCGGTTTGTAAAAAAAGTAGATTGTTTGCTTTTTGAACTTGTCTTATCTCCATTTGTCAGTGTAAACCACAAAAAAATGTGTTACTATTCCTATTGGTCAGACAAATTTGCAGGTCATTTAATGAGTAAGGGATAACCTAACACTAGATAGTTTAGGATGGTTAGGCGGCAAACTACATATCACTATTTAAGATACTAGCACATACACAATATATGTACATTGAATTGGATAGATCAAGTTCTGCTCGAATACCCTTATCGGCCGCATTTTACCACTAAAAATGAACATAAAATCTGTCATCCGATGCAGTGGTTTGCTCGTCATTGCGAATTTAATAGCTCTCTCATTGCTCAAACCAAGAATGTGGCTAGTTGATTTGCAACCTTTCATGTCAAAAGTTGCACAGTTCAAGGAAGAGACTCTAGGGAAAGATAGTCGGTGGAAAGAATATCCTTGGGGTACAAAGGTGATTACCTCAAATACTAATACTACAGTTTATGTGTAGCCCACGCTGACATAAAGAGGGGTATGTAGTATTTGGATACTTCCAACTTTCGACTTCACTTCACTTCCTTCTTCGAGTTTCATGGTACAAATGTTCCCAATCAATTCATTTACCAAAATGCTAAACTAGGATGGACTGGTGTCCACGTATCCCCTTCAAAAGATTCTAAACCAGTTTCGTTCAGCATTCGTGTATCCAATCCTCACTCATTGGGGTTGGGCGGAAGGAGGATGGATGAAAAAAGGAATCACGACGGAAAATATAGACACAACATATTTGGTAAGATAATATGAAATTGAATTTGTTTCCAGAGATATTCAAACGTAGCGCCTCGCCTGAGGAGAGGAGAAGAAGAAGACACATCATAAAATAATGTGTCTATCCTCCTATTGAGTTGCTCGACTGGGAGCGCTTTTAAAGGGTCCCTATTTGTTTTGGGTTCACAAAAATTAAGTAGCAGGTAATGGATTTCAGAGTTGTTTGAATTTTTTTGTGAAGGAACGATGAAATTGAGTTTATTCCAGGACTTTGCTGGTGCCGGTGTTGTCCATCTATGCGGAGGTACGATCTCCTGCCTGGCCGCTTATCTGATGGGACCTAGAATTGGTCGCTTTCCTAAAGACGGTGAAGGGGAAAGTGTGGAGATCAAGGGACATTCTGTGCCGGTAGGTTGATGTTTTCATTTTGATTGAAAAACTATCGAGTGTGATGTTTTCCTTCAGCAGGCAATGTCTTAATAACAGTACGGGGAATAACATGTTTCGAAATTGATATTCTCGCTGCGATCAGAGCAGAAACTCAAAAAGAGAAAAAAAATTATTTTGCATGAGAAAAAACACTTTGTTTTGCGAAGAACATGTTTTTCTTTTCAGTTTGCCGCGTTGGGTGGATTTATCCTCATGTTCGGTTTCCTCGCTTTCAATGGTGGTTCAATGGCCGATATCGCCAAGCCCGGAGAAGGTGTGTTTTGCCTACATCAACATTCAGTTGTTCCTCAGAGAAACTTAACAGGACATTAAATCGAGGTATTAATGTATTGTTACAACAAAACTTGTAGGTAAAATTGTTGCTCTCGCTATGGTCAACACCATTCTCTGTGGTGCTTTTGCTGCAATCACCTATCTGCTTTGGCATTATGCCACCCATGGAAAGTGGACGCTCATTTTGACCATCAACGCGTGTCTGGCGGGTGAGCAATTTTTATACTATTGAAATATTTGATCGCAAGGAACTCTAGAACCTATACTGTGTATGGATTATTAAAAAAAGAAATATTACTGCGTCGTTCAATGTCCGACAAAATTGTTTCACATTCATGCAACCTAGTGTTCAAGGGTGAAATGCAACATAGATTATGATTCAACACAGTATCTAATGAGAAGTTGAATCATTGTATAGGTATGGTGTCGTCATGTGCTGGATGTAATCATATGGAGCCATGGGGCTCGGTGTTCACTGGAGTTGGAGCAGGACTGATCTACTTGCTTCTGAGTCGGATCATGTTTAAGTTAGTCCTTTTGTTACGAAGTATTATATTATTGATATTGCTTATTTCTTGACACATCGACGACTTTTGATAGACACATATAATACGAACAAAAGAAGAACAAAATACGCAGTTACAACTCATGTCGTTAACTTCCTTCTGGGAACCTCTTGTTTTGTACCATTTCTTAGCATATTGCAAATAAAAGCCTACAAACTAAACCCTATCTTTTTACTTTCCTTCAGGCTGAAGATCGATGATCCACTCGATGCATTTGCAGTACATGCTGGAGGCGGCACCTGGGGTCTCATTTCCACATGTATTATTTCCCACGATGGAATCGCTTACGGTATTGCTGATGCACTTGCTGGAAAGGGTCATGATAGAATCGCACAAACATTTGCGGTAAGGACGCTTCTTTTTATTTTTATTATTCTTGGTTAAATACGCGAACGTGCTATCAATTTAATGCAGGGGTTGTCGGTTGCCTTGATTGTTAGCCATGAAATATCAATATTGGAACAATATTGGACAATAAAGACAATATTGGAACAAAATTCAGCAACTCGGATGGCAACTGGTGTGTATCATTGCAATTATCTCGTGGTCGTTGTTGTGGATGACACCAATTTTCCTCTTCCTAAAGAAGGTGAGGCGGAGTTGTCTTATCGTTAGTAGAAATTAGTTTCAAAGACTGCGTGCAGTCCCTAAAACTTCAATATAATCGAAGCTGATATTTACGGATAGATTGCAAACGAATTCAACAAACGTCCTGAACTTATTCACCAAAGTTTTTAATAATAAAGTTCAGATCGGAAAGCTACGTGTGACGGCCGAGGTGGAGATCAAGGGTCTGGATATATACAAACACGGAGAGGTATTTTTTGCAACTTTATTTAAAGAAATTGTGGATGCTAAACTACTAGGGTAGGTGTCTGCTACAAACCAAGCAGGTCTATTCCACATATTCTTCCTAATCACCAAAAGCCATTTTTGTAGGGAGATGCTTAAAGAGTGTATATTTTACAGGCGGCTTATCCTCTACACGCTTACGGTCATGGCTGGGATGAATTCGAACACATCAAGTCTGGAGCCAAATCTGGTCGAGCACGCACAATGTCAACCAATGCTGAAAGTGAGCCACCTTATTAAAATCATCGGATGTGCTGTTGTTTCCAATCGTTGTCCAATTCTTTGTTGTTTACCTAAAATATAAAAATTTCAGTTTCGCTGGAAGCGCTGGCCGAAGCATATGAGAGGCGGACATCGATCTCATATTCGTCACTTGGTCGAGCAGGCAAAAGGAGAAGTGTCTACCACAATCCGACCTTCTACGAGCACCCTGAGCATCATAAAGATGCGAAAGTGAAGAAATCTGTACCAAAAAAGGTAATTGCGTTGCTTAGTTGAGATTACTACTGAGGCTGAAATGTCCAAGGTGTTACAACTAAAGTATTAGAGAAAATGTGTATCCCTTGTATTTATCTGACCAAAATCCAGCACTAGTGTCTTCACATTATTGGAGCTAGCAATTGGTCAGATTGTTGTTCAGCATCACTTCTTAAAAGAACACGCTTTGTCGACTGAAGACCTGATTAATTTTTTGATCTTATGATCAAAAAAGACCGTTTTATTCTTAGACAGTGCAAAAAATGGGTATTATTTTAGCGATAGTCTTTGTAACTGATAAAAGCCCTCCTGTTAAGCCGTTTAAATGACGGCAGCTAAAGCGTGACTGTCCGCGGAGCGGTGAGAAAGGCTTATTTTTGTCACTGGGTGGGCCTGCAGGTCGTTGTTTGATCGCGAAGATAATGGCATATAATACTTGAATCTACTAGTTCGAGCTTTGGTGGCGGATGATATATTATTTTATTGACAAATACCATAATTAATCTATTTACATTAGGGCAAAACATGACACATGCAATCATAGCCTTGCTAATTTTATGACCTGAAGAAAGATGAATTCATGAGGTAGGGCTGTTACACAACAGCAGTATAACAAATAAATGTTTTACTTTCAGCAGATCGCCAAGATCTCCGAAGAGGAAATTGAGAGTTCCTATGCAAATGGCCCAGTCCATGACAATTGGATGTAAGAAGCGCTTGCACGTCAAATACCGGTGTAAACTAATCGATATCTGTATTAATATGAATGTTTGCCTGATGCTAAAAGATTCGAAAGCCCAAGTGCCACAGCTAAATCGTAGAAATTTTGGAGGGAAAACAAAACATAATAAAGGAACGACTCCTCCCATGCAGACGAAAAAAAAATTCCAACATTTGTGCCTCACAATGAGAAAATCGAAACATTTCGCACATTGTCAGTAGACAACCTTGTGAATACTTGTTTGCTTGCATACCCCAATAGTACAACATAAATTTAACAGATCGTTTTAATATTTACATTTTAAGTAACCAATTTGTCTTTTTTACACTAAGGGTAGGTAAATATATTCCCACTGTGATCATATCATTCGCGTTTCTCTCTGTGTTTAATTTCTAGTTATAGGGTCATCTTTTCCAATTTTAGTTATTTGATGAAGAATAGAATTTAGAATATATATACGTAACACATGCTAGCTAAGCCTGCAATTATGCAAACTACTATCTAATTATATAAAATTGAAATTTTAGAACAATATGTAAAAAAAATTGACACTTACTTAAGTTCAGATTGAATATTTAAACAATGTACATATTTGGGCTTCTTGCCTTCATGCCAGCGAACGTTGCTCAAGTTGTGGCTTTAATAAAGATTCATTTATCTTATGCTTTGTCTTGCATTCTAACATGCTCACGTGTTTGTTGTCTCCAAGAGTGTGCTGTTCCTATCAAAACAAAATGACGGCTGACATTCACACTGCTAAGAAATGGTTCAATTTTTTCAGTCACCGCCAAAATAAACCATATTCAGAAAATATTACAGTTAAAAATAGCACCACTCTTCGTCTGTGACGGACCGGCGCTGTCTTTAGTTGAACAATAAACTTGGTCATTGTGCCTATATATCATACCGTCACACCAAAGACTGAGTTAGAAAGGCTCCAAGAACTATGTACTGGGACTATTCATTCAAAAAACACCAATGCCTTACGCATACTAATAAAAATCTTTGTATCTAGGCTGTAAGTGCTACCTTCTCACCTAGTCTCCATTATTTGCCTTTGTGTGCGCCAAAGGCAAAATACGCACTAGGAGACATTGAAATCGCACTTCCGGAGGCCCACCGCAGGTGAACACGATGTTTCTTTACACAACATACAAATACACACAATGGATAGCAAAGGACCAAGAAAAGTCATTTATTATACACATTCTTATTTCTCTTTGCTCTGGTATACTGACTGTGGTAAGCAATATAAGTTGCCCGATTTAGTACTTTCACGCGTTTCTTTTGTGATATGATAGAGATGTAGTGAATTGTTATATTAGGCATAACACATTAGGAAAGATTGGTGTTTTCTCTTCCCACGTATATGTTCTTCCACAGCAAACTGCGAAACACTGGTATGTATTCACGTAGGTAGACGAGTATGTGAAGAACGCCCCGCCCCACCACTGAGACCCAGCATTCGAGTAGCGCAGGTGTCTTACCAAAGTGGTCTTTCAACTAAAGACATACTGTTCACTTTTTATCATGTACGTTTCTCATCTCGTGTTATTTATTGCACTTATGCACTTGAATAATATTTTGACAACTCATGCATTTATAACTTCCATGAAAAACCTGGTCGAATACGAACTAACAGTAATATTTACAATTTTTATCTCGCTTAAAACTGGGAAAGTACTCATCGGGTGCATTAGTTGGTAATGAATACAGGACTTTTCTTATTTACTTCTCACTTGTCTCGAAAATTGAATACGTCGCCTTGCGATCACAGTGTGTGGATCACAGGCCCTCCATTCAGAAACTTTCCCTTTCAATTGCGTCGATGGAAGAAGGTGCTGTCTGGTCCGTTGTATTTCAAAGTAGCCTCATACTATCCGATTTCGTCAACCTCATCAATCCATTAGGTTTTTTTTCCATTGAACATAAAAACGTGAAGTAGAAGGGAGTGGTGCTAAACCTCGGGATAGCCCAGTTTTTTACTTCTATAACGTGCAAATAGCTGTTTTATACCAATACTTACACTTTTTTTCGAACTAAACGCATCACTTGAAGCGTTTTTTTAATGAGCTCTCAGGCACTTCAGTGCGTTTTTTTTTTCCTGCGAATATTCGTAAATGTGCTAGAAGGTTTCAGGATTTGTTATACGGAAACTAACACATATGCATCGCAAATGCAACTCTTTCGAGTCTACTGCCTCTTTGACATTTACTAGTTGCCACTTGATCTTGCATTAACATTAATTATTTTTATAAGCAAATAACAGCTGAGTCTGAACCTTTCAAGCTCGAAACTCAGCTGCTGTGCGCAGGTGTTCTTCGTGAAAACCATGTAATACCATATTTTTTTCTTGCAGAATTACGAGTGCCGCAATATTTGACAGTTTACATGTTCCGAATTCTTGAAGATCGTAATCGGCTCACTTTTCAGCACATATGTTTTGAATTCAATATGAAATGGATGACCCTTGGTGTTTTATCAATTGTATTCGAAGTAACTCTTTCCAATTGCACACATACAGTAAGTTATTTTATGCTGATGTTAAAATGCTTAGATTTCCGCATATATCTTCAAGGAAAAATCACTTAATCGAACTTGAAGTTTATGTTTAAGAAATGTTTTAGGATCAACGGAGCACATTTTTGTGGTCTATTGAACGAGACAATATACGCGGTTTTCTCTTTGGCACAATTCACGTACCGTATACGCAAGTCTGGGATCGGGGTAAGTAAAGATTACTTTCACTCAATCGATAGGGACATAAGGATATTAAGGATACTGATTCTACGACGGAACGATATGCGCCTCTTAAAAGACATTAAGCTTAACTCATAAACCCATTACTTGTGTAATCATACAATCTATGTTTTTAATACCAACCACTGATTGACTTTTCCACAAACTGCGGCGACTTCTGTACATAAATCTTCAAAAGAGATTCACGAGTTACTCGCAACAAGTTATGAATTTTTCACTAGTTTTCGCGGTTCCGTGACACGCAAAATTATGATATTTATTGATGCGCTTCTACGTAAGGGAGTTCAACTATGTTACATATTGATCTAAACGGACTGACAATTTTCTTCCATAAATAACAATTTTCAACCACTAGTATCTGGATAGTAGTCATAGTGCAAGCACTCAAACCACCGAACGCTGGGTGTATTATAATAGTTTCCTGTTTTGACACGAAACAGAAACCGAGAAACTACACATAAGACAAAGTATACACTACCTTTATTTATTGACATTCGAGTTAGTATATTGAGAGAAATAGTTTTCAATAATGCCTAAACCTGAAATATTGGATTACCCGTTTGTTTTGCATAAACAAACTTACTAGCAACAAGTGTATTAAGCTTGGGGCCTCGTCATCAACCACAGAAAGCATTGTTAGAAGAAGCCGTGGCGTCTAATTCTCTAAGCCAATTCAACAATTTGTGCGTTCGTTGTCAACCACCTGCTCTCCTTGTTATCCTTGTTCCCGGGAGGTGACAAAACTGGCGGCTCGTTTTCCTTTCTCTCCCCATGGGTGGGGTACATTTGGGGGTCTCCAGATGTACCGCAGCCGAGAGTGCAACAAATTGCAACCAATCAGTGAATAATTGCCCTCGGGCTCGCCCATTTCCACTACGGTAATTATGGCCGTGATTACTTAAACATGACCTCCAATCATATGCAAAACAAAGAACGTGCAGATGAGGGATGAGAAACAGTACGTAGATCCTAAGAAAATGCGGTGAAGGTTGTTCGACTATTTTCTCACACACAAAAAAACTTCATTCTATAATCAAAGAGTGCATCTAAACAGTACGGATTCGTTGAAAAGAACAGATCACTTAAACGGCCGCACCAACCTTTCTATTTCAGTGTCAGATCTCGTAAAGGAAGCGTTCGACCGTTCCGATGGCATTGTTTTTGAGGTCGACCTTCACGACTACTCCACAATCCGAAAGCTGATCAAGTGCAAGAACCTCAAGCGACGGAAAACTGCACAGATGTACCTTCCACAGTCTGTCTTTACCAGACTTCAAAATTGTAAGTCATGGAAAAAGAACGGATTGTGTTTAGTAAAGTGATATAAAGACACATTCTTCAAGTCGTCCAATTCACATCTAAGAACGTGAATTCGGAAAGAATACCTGCTTTCTCTAAAGCTGAATTAAAGGTTCGCTTTAGATATGCATGAATTCCACCGATATTTACTGCAGTGGGCAAAGAAGCAAGACGACACCGCGGAAGCAAGAAGGAAGGCTGATGATATATACAATTCAGTTGTTGGTACGGTCTATTCAGTCAGAAACACTATCTTTGCCGAATTGAAAATGATACAATATTAGCTGGAAATTATTAATGTAATCAACTCTTCCGCTTTGAATTGCTTCTGAATTTTTTTTATTTTCTCCTCGTGCGAAACCTTTCCTAACGTAAGGGACACTTCAATAATGAAGACTGTGATTAAAATTTATGCTCGGACAATACTGATTTAACGTTTTACCCTTAAAATTTTTCAGAAATTTTTATTTATTGTTTATTTCAGTGGGCTGGGAGAGGAAGCGTCCCGAGTGGTTGCTCTTTGTCTTGTATCAATTATGCGAAAACCTTTTCGACATGGATTCATCGCCTATGTTGGATTCATTTCTGGCGCAAAAAGCACAAGAACAACATAAAATGATACTATCCGTCGAGACGCCTGAGGAGGTAAGAATTTACTCCTGCAGAAATCAAGGCATCACAATTGAGTATAGCTTTCATCCCCTTTATCGCCGTAACTCAATATTCTAATTTCAGCAGTGCAATCCCATAACTTCTCTTTCACAGGAACAAGTAAGTTTTCGTTGTTTTTCTTTTACGATTTTCTTCTGCGATTTATTGACTTTCCATTTCCAAATTTAACATTAGCCTGATGTAGTTATTCCATGTGTTTTTTTTTTGTTTTACCTGCTATTAAAGATATTATGTACCTCACCCAAAAAGGTAGTAGTCGCGAGTGTTTGTTTAGAAAGTTGCATTCTGAGAGGATTGACCTTATTTACTATCTTGTTCTCGCATATGAGAGTCTTGGCAAACATTGAACATGGGCTACCTCCAGGTCTAAGATAATAGATCGTTGTACAGAGACTGGAATATGCAGCGGGGGGAGTAGATGACTACGATGTTCTTACATAGTTTCAGACCTTTTCTTGCATCAACTGATATCTTAGTATCGTAAAAGGTTCCCATTCCTATCAGCTGTTAATTGTACATCATTTCATAAAAATACATTAGAATAATAAAACTGGTATATTACGCCTCGCATCTCTCTGAATGACTAGTGTACTCGGCTGGCACTTACGTAACAATAGAAAGCTGTGACATCCTCACTGGTGAAGTGCCTGAGAGTTAACAATTGGAACCTCAATTAATAATTTACACCGTGTTGGCACTAGGAAGAGTGTGAATAAGTCTGCTACTTACGCTCTGACGTAGAAAGACACTTCAGCACGCAATCTGAGGCTGGAAATATTGGGGGCTGGGATTTATACACTGAATTGAACAACAAACGTTCAGTGAACACATGATGAGGAAATGATTAAAAATAGAATAATAAACTATCAATTGTTAACCACTATTAATAGTATGAGTTGGATATGATTTACCTATGTGTCTTAGTTCTTACCATGTGTGTGGCGTTGACGAAGGACGTACATATACCGTAGGAGTGCGCTTGATTAATTGACACAATTGACACATTTCAATATAAAACATTTCAGATTATTTTCGCTATCAATTATACTCTAGCCTACTTGGAGCATACTGCTCTAACAAGGACTGACGTTTTGCACGCCGATTGGGGCAAAACAGTGGACTTAATACGGTGAGTTTGTGAGAAGCCACAACCACAAAATGCATTTTAAGGAATAATGAGCAATCATGTTTGGATAGAACACTTTGAGCTATCAATAATATACCACTCTTGGTTATATTTAAAAAAAAAGTTGAATATCCGTATGTTCTTCAAGATTCTGCTGTTTAGTAACTACCGCTGTGGAAGTTTAGAGAAGAATATTTTTGACAAAAGCAATCTTACGGGATTTCAACCAAGTCCGCGAGAACTTCAAGCAGCTAGTGAGGTTGGTCCATCTATTCCTGTGTTTGTGAACGCTGGATTATCAATGCAAGCGCTCGGTTCTTAGTTCTGCATAGTAATTAAGACATGTTTTAACACCATTCCTCTGTGACTAGGTAACTTCAAACAGTATCCATTCAGATCGACAAACTTCTAAAGTACGACATCTTGTTGAAAAGAAACAGTCGAATGGCAACGCGACTTGACTCGATTCTAACAAAAAATACAAATAAGCAGTTGTTTACGGCGATTGGAACAGGTACGCATTTCATTCAATGCTTATTGATACATTTGAGCCTCATATTGAAGCATGTACAACTTATTGCCATAGATTGCACAACCGCATTGCATGAAGGCTACATTTTACGAAACAGCGTGGTTAATTAATTTCTATTCGTTTATGCATTTCAGGTCATTTTTTGGGAGACAATAATTTGCTCGATCACTTATTAAAGATGGGATATACTATTACAAGCGTGAAACCTGAGGACATTTTAATGTGAGTTTTTTACGCAAAAAATCCTGACAATGAGAGGCTTAAATATTTCACAGCACATTCCGATAAAGAACTACGAACATAGCATATCAGTGATTCTAATTTTATTTTAATAGGTTGAGCAAGCAAGTAACTTTATATGGGGTCTTATGTTCATGGAAACATTTTTTAACGATAGATGTTTTAAATATTTTTTTTAGAAAATTTGAACGCCCTCGGGTTCATCACTTCAACGCACTGTGGGTGCGAGAGGTGACACCAGAAGAAAACATCGAATTAACTATTGAAATTGTAGACAACAAGCAACCGAAAATCATTTATATGCTCACCTATTGTTTAGTTTTCTCCATATCTCTCGTTTATTTAACTTAAACGTGAAATCTTCTAAACCTGTAGTGTAGTTTAGCTCCATCCGCTGATTAATTCAAGAATGCGGCATGAACGGCACGCTCTATGTATTTGTGTTATGTTTAGTGTGCCAATGTAATGTATTATCTTAAGCCTTTCACTATTTTGAGATCTCATTTGAACATGTTTTGCACTATATCTGTGATGAGTGAAATAAAAATGTTACATAAATTATGTTCTCAATTTTTGATAGGAGATTATCACGTATTAAATAGAGCATGTGATATAGTAAAAGGAAGCTTCTGAAAAAGTCAAATAATTTGGACATCTTCTGAGCATATTCCATCTTAAGTTTAAATGAAATTAATTATGTGTATTCCACAAAGCACGTATTACAGTAACCCAAACTTTTCCTTATGTTTTGAAAGTTGGTTGAATTCATGAAAAACCGTTACAAGAATAGCTCCCACAAGCCGACCTATACCTATACTCTTTTTGACCTATACTCTTTGAAATAGTTCTGCATATTATAACTAAAGATTCTTCTTAGATTTCGTTTTGCATGCAAAAAAGACGAACGCGTTTTATTGCCAGTTGCTTGCCTCCCTCTCTCCATCTCAAGTTCTTCCGTGTGTCTGCGCCTCTTTCCAAGCGGGCGGTCTCGATCCGATACTCAGTTAAGAGAGCAATTGGCTGCGTATGACCTCTCGACCCAACTCGGACTGTTTCAGTGTACGGCGTTTGGATATCTTTTTTTTTAAAGGTTACATGTAGCTATATTCAGACTAGTGTAATCAGTATGTTCCTTTCTCAACTCGTTACAAACATCTGAGGACTACCCTTGAAAACGTTTTCCTGCAAGCCAGTTCAAGCGAAACTCGACCTTTGCACCCTGAACTTTGTCGCTGCACAAATCTCCATAATGGTTATTATTAACTTGACGATAGTATTTACACGTTTTGCCGTTTACTTTCCTTGTGTCCTGAAGAAGTTTCGTATTTGTTTGCTTCCCATGTGTCATTTGTTGCATGACTATAATTGATTCATCCAGTAATCGTTTAGTTCAGAAATGTTCTCCTCCCGGGTACTCACTTCGGTCCGCCCCGTTGCTAAAGGTAAGTTTCTGGTTTCCTTCATTTGCATCCATTATTTAGCTGTCCGAATATTCGGTATTTTTTTAATTTTCTCCGAGCTCTCACATAGCATTCCAATAGATAGAAGCGTTACTCTGGTGATATGTCCCTTTGTTATTTCATCGTGGTTTTGCACGTGTACTTGTTTATGGTACGTCGCGCAAGCCTATGCATATCTTTCAAGTTTGTAATCCAATAAAGTTATTTGTATATTGTAATCAATAACGATTGCAACGCAAATTAGCCCATATCTACTGCGTGAGCTCAACGTTGCTATCACATTGCATTTATTTGAATTTGTTTAGAGGGAGTTCGTTTCTCCTCAATCTATGATCAGACTCGCAATGCGCTGAAAATCAACAAGGACACACGAGTGATCATTCAAGGAATGACCGGAAAGCAGGTGAGGCCATCCCGTTTTGAAAATCCATCTTCTTGGCTTCCAACTAGCCAAAACGGTAATACGCCAATATTTGTGTATGTTTAGCATGTGGTTGTTTGTTTCGTTTTTATGAAACATTCGATTTACCTTCATTTTCATTTAGGGAACCTTCCACGGTACTCAAATGATCGAGTATCACGACAACGTTGTGGGCGGAGTCAGCCCTTCCAAAGCCGGCCAGGTTCATCTCGGAAAGCCCGTCTTTGCTTCAGTCAAAGAGGTGTGAATCCTTTTCTTTAGACCTTTTCGTCTTGTTCACATATTATGGCTGTCATTTAAGTACTGTCATTTACTCTAGTGTTGTTTTCGCAAGCTAAGTATTGAGTATCCCTGGAAAAATCTAACTCCTACTGTGTTGTTTTCGATAGGATAGTGTGCCATTAGGATTTCCCAAAAAATGTTCTGCTCCAATGATGTATTTAATAAAAACTATTATAGGCTCGTGACAAGACTGGTGCTGATGCTACTATCATCTACGTTCCGGCCTCTCATGCTGCTGCCGCTATTGATGAGGCCATTGACGCTGAGATCCCATTGGTCGTCTGCATCACAGAAGGCATTCCCCAACAGGTTGTTTCCTATTTCATGCAGAAAAGCATTGTCCTGCCTGGCGATTTTCTTTTGATAGCTTATTATCTTCGTTCACCTGAATCACTCGGCTCTGTTCATGCCTTGCATTGGTATTTATTGTGTTTACCTTAGGACATGGTCCGTGTGAAGTCCCGTCTTCTGGAGCAGGGAAAAACGCGACTCGTCGGCCCCAACTGCCCCGGCATCATTAAGCCGAATGAATGCAAGATGGGTATCATGCCCGGACATATCCATACCGATGTAAGTGCTGTTCTTGTTGTGCAAGAAAATTGAGAACTTGCGATTCTGGACCGGAAGTGCCGCTTGATTAAATGTTGCTTTTTATGTTGCGTTGTTTAGGGTGTAGTCGGAATAGTCTCCCGTTCTGGCACTCTCACCTATGAAGCTGTTCACCAGACCACCACAGTCGGTCTCGGACAGACACTTTGTGTCGGAATTGGTGGTGATCCCTTCAATGGAACCAATTTCATCGACTGCCTTCACGTATTCCTCGAGGACCCCAAGACCAAGGGTAAATCCATGACCTTTATTTGTAAAGGCTGTATTTTTCTATAAAAGTTTTTGCTGATAATTGATGTTTAGGTATCATTCTTATTGGTGAAATCGGAGGTAGCGCCGAAGAGGAAGCAGCCGAATACCTCAAGGAGAACAACTCGGTATATATGTTTGTATTTGTTTGACCTTTTAACCGTTGTTCAAGTTTGATACTTGAGTCACAGCGCCAGCCAAGTAGATCGCGCGCGTCGACCGTCGATTATAACCATCTATGTTATTCCCATCTTATTGTGTTTGTTTCATTCGGAACTGTGTCGAAATCGGCATACTTTATCGATAAAAGTGCGTACTGAGAAAGTTGTCCTCATTTTACTCTAGAAATGCTCGCAAACATCTGCGCCTAATTTGTGCGAAACTTTTATTCGAAAAATTCTGTTTCATGTGTGTGCAGTTGGATGTAGTAAGCCTTAAAATTGAAAGTGATGTAGCTTTCAATTTGCACTGACAATACGGGATTATCAAGCAAGAATATTAGTTGAACTGCAGTTGAGGCCTTTCACATATTCTTATGATCCTATGTTTATGTTCAGGGTGCCCATCGCAAACCGGTCGTTTCGTTCATCGCTGGATTGTCGGCCCCTCCAGGCAGAAGAATGGGTCATGCTGGAGCCATTATTTCGGGTGGAAAGGGAGGAGCCACTGAGAAGATTGAAGCGCTCAGAGAGGCTGGAGTTGTGGTTGGTCACTCGATTCATTTTGAATCAAATTACAATTCATTTCCGAAGCCGCATATTGCTTCCACACTCATTTGGCTAAATATTTGATGTAGTGAATATGCAACCATTAAAACTTCATCAAAATGCTGGTTCATCAAAAACATGTTGCTTTCCATTTCAGATGTTGGTTGAATATTTATTTGGTGTGTGTTTTCTTTGAAAGATTTATTTTCGTAATGACGTACATTTTAGGTGACCAAGTCTCCAGCTCACCTTGGAAACACCCTTGCCGAACAGCTCGTAAAATTGCTCAAGATCTAATTGCATTCAGAGAAATATTAGAGTAGGCTAGACTTGTTTTAATAATTGTTTTGCTTTATTTTTGGCGTTTGGTGGTATTGTTTTAAGACGGTTACACAAACTAGGTAATTGCTCTAAACGCTCCAGCCTGTGCTTTTTATGTTTGTACCAATGTGCTGAAGCCATTAGCTGCAGTTCACTGGCTCTTTATGCGTGTATACGAGGTTTCATTCGCTAAAGTGTCTACAAAACGCAGATTTGGAATCCCGTATTTCGTAGCTTTCTTTTTTTGCAATTACTTATCCAAAGTACGGTGACTTTTGTATTATATTGTGTATGTATCGATAAACGACGAATAGAGTTGGTATGCTTGTTGCAAGCAACCTTTCTCCTCTTTTAGCCGCAATAAGAGATTGTCTTTTTTCAAATTGTAGTCTTCTCTCTACAAATAAAGAAGATTCTTATTGTTGACTAATGCACATCATTGTTTTCTTCCGATTTTTCACACATTTAAAAATTCTTTATTAAATATACTGTAATCTGCCCATATTGGTAAAGCTGTACAGAAACTAAAAAGTTGTTTACGACAGAAATAGTTTTGTGTTAGTTTATTACTGTTAGTATTAGAGTTTCTTGCAAAAACATTGATTGGGGTGTGTATATACAGGTAACGGTCGCGTTGAGCATTGTCAGCCCTACTTTACGAAAGTTCTACCAAGGGTTGGATCTGCGTGTAACCAAAATACTTAAAATAGGAAAAAAGTAGAAAAACCCTTGTTTGCATCTATTTATAAAGCATCATATATTAGCCCAGTGAACATCAAATGCTTAACACCAGCAAGCGTATTTAAGTGATTCTTTCCCGTTTCGATAGTCGTTTGCTATGTATTTCCACACGTTGGATATGTCATCAGTCTTTCTTCGTCTATTTTGTAAGGGCCGCCAGCTAGGAGAACGAAGTTCCGATGGTTTCCTGAACAATGATAAACGATTATCTAAACTGCAATCAAAGAATGTAATTGTTTACAAACTTTAAAGAAAAGCTTAAAATGTAGATTACAAGATTACGCGCTCGAAACAATTAGTTTTTTTTTGTCGGGTAGTTTTCTGTTCACAAAATACATACCTCAAGGGGATGTTCATCATCTTTCATGAGATTTTCCAGTTTCCTGTCTAATTCGTCGACTTCTGCACATTTTACCGCATATGCGTCCAACTCATCGGTTGCCGGATATTTTGCAAGTTCGAACATCGAGAACGAGGGATCACCTTGAAGCGAAGTGTATACGGCCAATCAGAAAATCTCGTGGTCCACGTAAAAGAAGTTAATTCAATAGCAACTATTCTTCCCTCTTCTACCTCACCACACTCTATCGCCTCTCCCGTTTCGATACCTGTAATCTCCTTCTCGATGGTTAGGAATTGTGGAAGTTCGACATCTCCATTTCTAGTCGCGTACGTCTCCAGAATGCTCAGAGGACCCGTTGCAGCTGGAGGAAGAGGATCCACATATGTGTCCAGATTGTAATATTGGTTTCCGTAGGAGAAACAACGACGTTTCTTATAGAGAGTTGCACGCGAACGGTCCTTCATGGTCAAGTATCTGAAAAGGTCATCTTGGTTACTCAGAAACTACGTGGAGCTTCCAATCGGCATCACACATAGAATTATTGCCTGCCTAAAATGATGGAAATTTTCACCTCTGATACTCGCGCTCGTTGATCTTTGTCCTTGTCTCTATTGTCTCTTCTTTTCCAAAGTAGCGTGTGTTGATCGTGTATGTGGTACGCCCGTTTTGTGTTCTCGAGCGAATACGAACCTGAGTGACGAGGCATATAAGTTCAAGAATACAGCTGAACTGTCAAGTACAACAAACATTGTGGCTATAGTGGCTTTTTCATGAACAATTTTTTTTTTACTTAAATTGGCACGCCACCAATTGTTGGGTGCGCAATGATATTTGCCAATTAAAGAAATACAATTGGTTACCTGGTGCTCGTTACTGTCGGACAGTAGATAATCGTGCTTGACCAAGAACTCTTCAAATTTAATGAACGAGTTCTCGGTGACTTCAGACACAAGCCATTTGCGCTTCCTGCAATAAGTGTTCTTATTTCTGTTGACCATATCAATAACAAGGGGAAATTGGTTTATGAAAGAAAATTTAAGTAAAAAGTCGTCAACGGCGCTCTTTGTTGTTCACTGGATAGATGAATAGGGTTCTTAATTTGGCACGTCAAACTACAAACAACAAAGAACGCCGTCATGACTGACCGGCTGTTGAGGGAAAGGCGTTCTTGAATAGGAAGACCAACTCGTGAGGCCACAACCTAAAGCACCGACACATTCGAGCGCACAATACGCGCGAGTTGACACCGGCACGGTTTGGATGATCACAAACATCAGTTCAATTCGCAGTTTGTCTTCAATTTGTGCTTAATATGCCTTAGAAATGTGCTCCTTTGCAACCATATCTACTAAATATACTTTCCAAAACCATGCCGGCGCGCCTCGCAATTAGCAAACTCCAGTGGTATTTAAGGAGGAAGATTATTGCATACCGAAACGAGTTTTTGCATCTTGTCCTCGAAGCTCTTGCAGTCTCTGTTATCAATGATATCCATGTACGGATGACCAACCCATACCTAAAAGTTGATTTTGAAATGATATTTTTGGCAACTTTTTAGCGGTTGACGCTTGATCGTTAATAAAACAAATTTAGCGCATCGCTATGATCCTCGCCTAAATAAAGCACAAAGATCTAAACAAGAAGGCGCCCAATGAGTCTGTCCTGGTTCGCTATGCAGTTGAGCTAAATATTATTGATTAAATGTGCTGAGTCTAAAAATGACATACATTTCTTGTAAGTAGGTCAATATCAATGGCTTGTTGTAAACCCTCCATACGTTGTGCATTATTAGTGAGTGTGTAGAATTCATCTGCACCGTCAGCCGCGGTGACCATGTGCACGACCTATAAACTAGATGAAAATTAACAGGCTAAGTCCTCTTTTACTCGTGAATGAAGTCGGAAACAAGTACCATCCTAGGAATAACAACTTGTTTCTTTTGATAGTGGAATTTAAAAACAATAACCATGGTTGGCATGGGCAAGCAATACATCCATTTGTAATTGTGACACTGACACATATTCTACCTGGTTGTAACGGTCCTCTTTGAGGCTGAACTGTTCTAATCCGCAGTCGCTGAGAATATTGCTCCAGTTCTCTTGTGATATGTATGCGGCTGGATCCATGGCACCCCGATCGCAGATGACCAGCACGTTCTTCTCAGTAATACTTTGCGCCATATGGAAGTAAGTCTAGAAAAAATACTTTGTTGGCACACTGTGATCTACCGCTTTTAAAAAATTATAGTAAAACATGGTAAACATCTCACATCTTCGATCTTCAGCAGAGTTGTGAGCAGGTCCTTCTGGAACTGGAACGTTTGATCAGGGCTCAGTTCCTGAAGAAACATATGTATCAACGTCATGTGTATCGCGTCCGTTTAATCAACGCATTTTCTATTTACACGTTTCTTAATTGTTTACGTCTCTTAATGATCGTGGTATGACATGGGCTGGATGTTACGACATACCTGAAACTTGATACCACCGGACAACAGAACTGTGGCAGCTTCCGGCACAGTAAACACGCGCCAGCCGATGTTTTCGAAGTAGGACGCCAGACGGGACTGTAATGGTTGTAGCAGTAATAAACAATGACATCATTACCGGAGTGAGAGTCGTTCACTCTTCTGTATTTTCATTCGACTGACATAATATTTAAGCTCCCTCGGTAACGTATGCCCAACCTTTAACCTCGTAATTTTGAACTTTACTACAAGGGTATCATAAAACAAGCACACGTGAGGCAGGTTTTTTGTTACGTGAACGTCACTGCTCGGCTTCCGGGCACAGTTCTCCTTTCTCTACAACTGTTCTCTGTCTCTTTCCCTGTTTATCTCTGTAATTCTCTCTGTCACTAGCTTTCTCTATTTCTGCTTGACTATTTCTTTTCTTATTGCTCTGACTCCATGGCTTTCTCTCAATGTCTCTCCACTCCCTGATCTTCGTTCTCCTTATAATCTACCCAAGAGGAGCATTGCCTCACAAATCACCAACAGCAGTTTCCGTTCTCAAAGAAACGGCACATTTTGTGCAAAGAAACTTTAGATTAAACCGAGATCAACAGTCAGTTATTTTGGCCATTAGCGGGAACAGAATCAATACTCTCGATTGAAAACGAACATATATGGCGTCCAACATATACCAACAAATACTTGACGTCAACAGTAGCAGATGTCAACCCGTAGCTCGAAAATATTATTGTTTCACATCCAACGCACAATTCATAATGCTTAATGATACCTGTCCCGTAGTCTTTCCTCCGCATGGTCCACCAGTCAGCACAAGCCGGTATACTTTTGGGCGGGATGGGGTAGGAGGTGGACTCATAGCTAGATTGGGTAGCTCCCAGGCAACCCTGAACGAGTGAATGAAATATCGATATATGTAACATTGTTATGTGCCACAGTGCATGCTTACTACATGATATGAACCAATCTGGTATTTGGAAACATACAAATTCAGCATAGCTAACAACAATTAAGAAAAACTAAGAGTGAGTGAAAAGTACATGTTCGAGGCGTACAATGGATTATTGAGTAAACATATTAATGGGCTATAAACAGAGCAGTGATGTCCGAGAAACAAAGTTTCTTCTATTATGAGTTGATAGGTTTTTACCGAAATAGAGGCGCATTGTTAGCCATAAAAGAAATGTAGATTGCGGATAAAGTGAAATGTTATGATAAAACCAGAGCCTAACGTTAGATGAATAGTAAATAAATAATTACTTGAATACGGCTGGCTCTTCGTTGTCACGCCCTCCAATACTGATTGGGGTAGATCTGTTGCTCGTGGAGTCACTTGTCCAACTACCAAACTCACTTCCGCTTTTTTCAACTAAAAATTTTCATAATTATTTCAAAGTTCTTAACAATCAAAGAATCTTATTTAACTTATAAAATACGATTGCAAGAGTATAAATAGAATGTCAACAGTCCTTGTAAAACAAAAATGAGAGGTATTATAGTTAAGATGCGAAAAGGAATGTAGTGTTTTCTATCATATATGGGTAGGATGGAATGTGGGAAGAAAATCAATGATGCATCTCTCATCGAAAAGAGAAGGACCGAATGGTGGCTTATTTATTGGACGGAGACACTGCGCCTGTGAATCCCGCGTCCCAAATTGGCCTCGTGCCAAAATTTGCGATCCGCGAGAAATAGCTTTATTTATGTGATTTTGTATCAACGCGGGGTGAAATATTTTTTGCTCGACATGCTCGAATTTTACCAACTCTAACAAAACCTCTAGAATAAGAATTTACCAAGCTTTAGAATTACTTGTTAGCAATTGCAAGTGTTTATTCTAGCTGAACACACACCGTGTAAATTTGGTTTAAATACTGACATGTATTATTATGTAATGCTACGGCGTTGCTAGGCAACACACGGGTTTCTTTGCTTATTTTTGCAACCAATAAAAACTTTCGATTATACTCCAATCACAGGCTGTGTGCTATGGATTGAGATGAAATTCAATGAAAGACCAAAGTGATTCACATCATATTTGAAAAACCATAAGTTTGTCAGCAATAAGAAGCTCAAATTACGTTTTACAGCAGGTAACCTTTGAAATTAACATGTTTATGATCCTGCTGACTACAACAAATTATGTACAAACGGCATCTTATTAGAAGAAAACAGTCGTGTTAAATAAAAGAGCTTGAGATATGTTAATTTAATTGTGAACAATGCGAAAATACGTGGCGTGTTTTGGCAGTCGCTCATTTCCTTCCAACTCCTAGACCATGACACCCCATGTTGTCTGTTTCATCTTCAATTTGTTTTCACCGTCGCACATTAGTCATATTAATTAATAATATAAATCTACGTACCGTCCGCTCCCGCGATGGGCATCTTCGACTGTTCCCAGCAATGACTTTCAGGCTGAAAAACAGTATTGAAAATTAAATCCTAAATAATTCAGAAGGAAAAGAAGGCGCAAGAGGGCGCAAACGATTAAAGGATTGGGCTTCACTTATTTAGAATACCAAATTTTAATATGAGGTACAGGGTAATGAATTTAGTATGAATGTTTGACTTTTAAACATCACCTCGCAACAAATTATGCATAGTCTATGAATGCACACTGAATGTTCCAACAATATCAGAAGCGGTGCCTATTGTCTTTTTCTGTCAAAATAACACATTTGTTTGTGTCTTCAATGGTGAGAAAGGCCATTGTACGTCTTTATGGAGACTAACACATGTGCGAACCACACAATATGTACTAAGACGGAAAATGGAGTGGTTTCTCTGTTTTATAAATGTTTCTAACCGTGAAGAACATGTGCTTAAGCTTGTTGGCACTTCGTTTGTTTACTGACGAAACAAAGTGAAATTCACAATAAAGGAGTCACATAATGCGGAGAACTGTGCATATGAAGAAGGTTCAAAACAAGCAAGATGATTCATTTTACAGATTGGCTTTCGACATTTTACAGATTGGCGTTCGACATAGACTGGATCTAAGAGTACCACGATTTAACAAAAAATCGTGCCTAACGTTACTGCCTAAACTGTATATGTATTATGATAGGCAAAGCCGGGTATACCTTATCATAAGCTAATAGACACAAGTTGCAAGTTTGAGCGCAAAATATCTGTGATTTAAAAAAATGAGGATAAGTGTCAACCTTTTGCTTTTCAAAACAGTTGGGAAAATGAAGTGAGCTCTCTTCCTCCTCAGGGGAGGAATGGTAAGACAACAGGGAGGAAAGGGGAGGAAAGGGAGGAACAGAGCGGGAGAAAAATGAACATTGAATGATCATGGATGATCTTCACCAGCGAGAAAAAAGAGAGGAGATGATCCAAAGAAAGTGAAGAACACACGGGAACTCACAGAGAAAGAGAACACGTTGGTGTTCTATGACGTCACAATAACAAGGAGTTTAAATGATGCCAGTGTCCTTAACAAATGCCATAGCCATAAGCCAACAACGTACCGTATTGCTCTTATGCATCCAATGCTTACCTGTTTGTCGACGAAAGGTAGAAGGGTGGTGTATTCTTCCAAGAAATTTTGAAAATGTACGTGGTTACCAGGAAAACGCTATAAAAACTTAGATCCTAAAAATTTCGCTTGCCGCACAGCCAAAGATCACAGATGTAATTGATGATAAGTCTTTTTATGGACTAAACCCACAAATATCCTACAAATGATGAGTGTTATCATGAAAAAAGAGGCGCGAACTAATGATAAACTTCCGCTCACATCGTTTGATTTTGGCGATATTTGGTTGGCACAGTTTCCAGTTTGATTTCGTGTTTTCAGCTTGCAATAATTTTGAAACAGTAACGTATAAACTTCAACGTGTTCGAGTGTGCATGAAGCTATCCGCTTGTGGCCCAAGAAACTTTGTCGGTGAAACTGAAGAATCACATGAATAACTATTAGTTTAGAGATGCACTTAAATATTCGATGTATCTCTCTAGCGACCCAACAACGATTAACCAACTGGGTTTGCTGTTATTTATTTATTTTTCATAGCCTATCAACAAGCGAATAATGAACCAACGATTCTAAGGATTTCAACATTTACGACGCTTTGCTTTGGGTTACTTCATCTTTTCAGGGATATTAGCAATAAGCAGCGCATCAGAAAATGGAATCGATGATTGACAGCAAAGCGGTGTATGGAAGTTGTTTGATGTATTCGAGGTTTAATTTTCTGTCCATGCACACAGTTATCTAGGTAAAGTAAATGTTTTTGTTAGTGACGTTGTGCAAGTGTTGTTTTTTGTTAAGGTGCTCTATGTGTCTTCGCGTGTGTATGTTTGTGCTTTGGAGCAACTGCCAACTTACCAACAAGTTCCTTGAAAAGCGAGGAATCCTTTGACTTTACTGCCATAATGAGTGTCAGCTGGCAGCGTGGAACAACGTGTGTAACAATTGCAAAAACATCAGCAAAAGTTGAACGAAGAACTCAAAGCCAGTTTATATGAAACAGGGTTTTGGGTAAAATGGTAACAATGTAGGATTTATAAGCTGACTATGTTCTTCATCGAAGTATGGGAGGAGGATTTTAGCAGACGGCTAATTGTAAGTCTGAACCTAACGAAATAGAAGGGTGTGTATGACACTGTTGCATCAAGTAAACCATGAAATAGAGACAATGGCAACAATCCTTGTCAAACTCCAGCTCGTCAAATGAACGTCTTCGTTCTCTGTATTCAGTTTGATTTGCGCACAACGTAAGCCTATTTACCGTTGAAGTTAAGCGCATAAGTTGCTCTACCATTCTTTGCAACCTATTTGCAAACGTAATACACTATGTATACGTGTTCTTTTGTACGACGGTAAATAGTAGGTTTTCTATGATCAGCTGACCTCAACAAGTTCTACATGAACCTGAGTAATCTTCTTAAATCACTTGGTTCAGAATGTGCAACGATGAAAACCTGGCAATTGGGTAGCGGGATTGCACAATTGTAAGAAATCCCTTTGTTTTTCGAATCAGAACTTGCGACTCCATTTTCATCGTTAAAGTAACGGTGAATATAACCAAAGAGAAAAAAAAACAACTAGCTAATTTTCTTCGTCCCACGAGCTTTATTACGATTCAATAATTTAATCAAGAAACCTTTATCATGAATGTGTGAAACCAACTCCGCGGCATTCTGATGTCACATATAACATGATGAGCTCGACATTCGGTTGGGCGAAATCGCTGACTGAAAATGATTCTGAACGATCACGTTGTAGAACTGCAATTTTAACAAATTCAATGGAAGATGCATCGAAACTGCAAGCATTGCCAAAACACACATTTCCTCCTTTTCATTTCACCAATTATTGAATAGGCTTTTTTTCTCTTTACATCATAGCGTTACTTACATAACTAATATTGTATTTCCTTTATTTCAGCAGTGAAAAATAGTAAATTAGTACAGTAAGAAAAACGGGGAGAGCCCAGTGAATGTGTCAATATCACCCATTTGCTCATGTGTCTGACGAGCCCCCTTCAATTCCTACTGGAAGAAAACAGAGTATGATAATATATGATATACACAAATGTTAACACGGCAAACACACATAAAACATCACGAGCACCGTAGTCTGAGCGTCGCGTGTTGGCTGGCGGTCCCCTGTCCCCGCCAATTTTTCTTCGTTTCTAAATTGGGGAAAATGGAGGGATGAAGGTAGTTCACTCATTTGCTAGTTGAGGTTAACCCGCAAATAACGCAAGAGGGTTGCGTGGAAGTGTTGCGTAGCTCATAAGAGTTAAGTGAGTGGTGTTTATTTCAAAGTGCTCATCATAAATATGATCCTGTTTGTATTTGTTCCCATATTTGTACTTGTCTTGCAGATGTATAGTTATTTGTATCATCGCTAGTAAAATCGTTAACTTACGCTATCATTAGTCGATATGTATGACCGTTGGTATAATATACGACACTCCTAGCCGCTAAATACATACATTGGTGTACTACGCCGCGTTACGGTAGTCGGAAAACATACCGTAGTTGGAAAAAAAAGTTGCTAACCCGGTATAACTCGAACAGCTTTTCTGAAAGATTTCGAGCGCGTTGGGGCTGTAAGCTTACTCAAAACTTACAAAGAAAAACCCTGCCTGCTCAATGGGAAGTGTCTCTCATTGGAATAAGGTTTTTGTTTTTGCCAAGATCCTTTCGGAAAGGTTCCACCCGAACGGGATATCTGCCTCTTTTCTTTTCTGAAATAGCAACCCCAACGCGCAGTAAAATTTCTCTTTATCTGAAGAAAATAATGCTCTCTGAGTGGTTGTGTGTGTCTAGTCATATTTTATCATATTTTGATTGCAACAGTTGCACTTTCTATATCAGAGGTGGCAGCCCGCGTTGTTGTTCTTTATGCTTACCTTCTTAAAGGGAGAGGCTAACGAGAAAAAAAATGTTTTCCTCAATTTACTTCCACAGAATGTCCGGAATCTCAGAAATATTTCTGCGAAAACCGCATCTCTTTGCAGTTAGAACTCGCAGATATATCCTATGCTAAACAGTTCGGCCAGGCACCGTAGTCTGAAACAATTTTTGCTCTTTTATGGTATTACAGTATTGGAAACGCTTTGTAATAATGGTAGTAATGTTCTTCACTCGTTTAGCAATTATTATGTAGAGAAAGAACGCTAATGGACGGATATAAACTATAAAAAGGTATTTTAACCTTTCTGACTACTGTACCTGGCCGTTGTTTAGCATAGAATATCTCTGCAAGTTCATGATGCAAATAGATGCGGTTTTCATAGAAATGTTTTCATAGAAGATTCTGGACACTCTGTGCAAGTAAATTGAGAGAAAGAAATTTTCTCGTGGGCCTCTCCCTTTAACAAGTTGTTCTTCTTTGTTTCCCTGCTATATGTTTCACTGAAAAATTCAGCCTTTGTGAACGAAGTACCCGCTTGCGTTTGGTTGCTTTACTTCTTTGCTAAAATCTCATCTAAAACTATGAAAAAATGTAACTAAAATCGAGTTGTTTGCTACTTCCCGCATTCAGCACAACACATCGCTTATTTAACGTAATATTCACACTAAAATGCGTTGTTGTTCTTTCTCTAATTCCCTCTGCTCCATTACCTTGCTCATAATGTTGAAATTTTCCGCTTGTTAATCTACGCACACCGCTTTTTGACCATTGATTCAAATTGATCGCAACATTTGCGATAATTCGAATTTGTTTGCAGGTAACCAAGTGCCTTTATGGAGGGAAGCGGATCTGGCGTGCAGGGCTCAGAGTTTCCTAATGAGAATGAGGTATATCTTTTTTTTTAGGGGAAATCATTGTCCTTCTTTGCGGGTGTCTGTGGAATACAACCATTTTTCTTAATTAGTTAGATGCAGGGCACGGACAGATTACAAGGCATTCTGTTCATTTGCTCTATTTTTTTTAGATAGTTGATCCGGACAGAAACTCACCATCGGCGAACACACGGGACGATGTAGTTGTGAATATAGCTCCGTCACTAGAACAATCGGTCGGTTTATGTCTGTTGTTTTGCTCAAAAGTACAAGCTTACAATATACGAGATGTACACGATTGCGGAAAGGAACTTATTTTGATGTTTCATTAAATTTAGGTCTATGTGCCCACACAAAGCGATCCAGAATCAGAAGTAGCTTCTACCAATTCAGATTACGCTTGGGATATGTGTCCAAAAGCACCACCATCTTCTCCCTCGGTTGGTTTGATATTAGTTTGTTTGCTTTTTTTCCCAAAATTTAAACCACGCTTTTGCCCGACCACTGTTGCATAAAAATCTTCATCACTTTGCTTGACAACGTCATCAGTGCACCTTATCTTCCTTATTTTTTCTCTTAATTTATGCTGTAGGCCCATCTTAATGGCAACTCGTTTGCACAGTTAAGTATTGTTTGACTCTCCGACTGGCCAACTGTTGTATTATTATTATGTTCATGAATTTTTCAGCATCTTTGTCTCCTGGTCTCCCCTAAAGCTCAAGTCCATCTCGTCCTTAAGCTACAAGAACTTGAGACAACAGCTAATTCAGTATGTTATTTTTAGCGGAAATTTGTTTATCAGGAATAGAATTACGTGTCGATAAGCACGGTACGTCAGCGCATAGCGTACATTGCCTATATGTTATATTTTCTTCTAGTTACAATCGATTTCAGGTTTCCACACTTCAAACCACTGCTCCGGCTACAGATGATCAAACCGATGTTGTGACGAAGAAGGCAAAGAGAAAGAAGGGGCGTAGGGCTGCAAAGTCGTGCGGTAACTTTGAGAACCTCCTGCCATTGCTCAAGAGTTCAGATTACGATATTACACAGACGCCGAACCCCGTGGAGAGTCTTCAGGTTTGCGCATTTTCTTTCTATAGGACCCCTGTTCTCTGACTCAGCATGCATCTGTTGATTCATGGAACTGTGTGAAAATATAAAATGCTTTCATGAATTCTTGATATGCCTAGTTTCTTTGTTAGTTTTGCCCCGCCAACAACTTCTAGCCAACAATAGTTACTAGGCCACTAAAAGCCGGATGAGCGCAGTTGGCTGCAACCGTTAAGCTCAGTTGATCATGAGGTTATTTGCAAGACACAAGTAATATCAAAGTTCGACCGCATAAATACACACTAAATTATATGTTTTAGGAACGAGGCACAATAGAACTGCAGGAGACCGTTGGGCCGGTTCTGGAGACAAGTTCTAATGCGCGCACGGCTGGCACTTCAAGTGAACATATCAAAGAAGAGGTTCTGGATGAATCATATTCGGAACCTAGCGGAACGCAAGAAAGGACAGATGCGTCTGTGAACATCAAACTAGAACCCCTGGATATACAAAATGTGGAGACTCCATCGATTGTCAATCTCCCTGAGGACCCCGTTCCTTTTGTGGCTCTTCGGGAAGAGTCTGGGGTAAATAACGAGTTGAATGTAATTGCTCTCCTTAGTTTTTTTATTGATTTTGTTCATGAGTACCGACCTTCTTTGGTATCCTGCACGCTAGGCTTAACGTCAATCTTACTTGTTTATTTTGCAGGCCGAATTCCTGATCCCCAAGTCGGAGCCTAATACAGAAGGAGTTGCTGGCACTGTGAAGGTAAGCGTCTTCCTCTTTGATCTCTATTCAAATGTAGCATATTTATTCAGGCTGGTTCTTAATCCTTCACTTGCTCAGATGTTTTCGGTTGGTATTTTTGTTCCATATTCGATTCCAATTTTAGTGCGTTGTCTGCGATGAGGCCGCCCCACAAGAGATCAGATACGCAGTCTATTGTTGCGACCCGTGTTTTGCATTTTTCGAGAAGAATAATTGTATGATCGAGGTATGTGCTCGAACCGTTTTTCGATGGAAAATATCATGTTTTTGCTTGAATACACATCAGGGGTGATTCGCTGGCTCACCGAGTATCAGGCCTTGGCTTTGTCATAAAGTCTTTGACCAAACAGTGTCTTTTGTTTAGCCGTACACCCACTTATCTACTGGTTGCGGCAATGTCTTTATTCCTTTCTTCCTCAAGGAGTGTATTAAGGTAAGCCCATTAAAGATCCATTTTGGCCAGATTCCTCTGGTAGAGTAATATATGATTTAATTGAGAAGATTGAGGTTTGCAATGCGTTTTCCGGTGAAAATGTTTGGTGTTTTAGGCGGGAATGCAGCCGCCTCAAGTTCCGAACACATATATACGCGCTCGTCGAGAAGGCGTGAAGGTATGAGTTTCTTCTTTGCTAGTTTATGATGGAAAGATTAGTTTCCAGCGCAAGGGATGTAATTGCAAAGAGACCGTTTTTTAGAAGTTTCCTACGGTTTATAAGTTTCATTACAGACAGGATCGTGTCAGGTCTGTGGAATTGGGACCGATGAAATGAAGAGATGTGGACTGCAAAGCTGCAGCCGATGCTCCAACCTCTTCATGTTGTTTTCAACTAAGCTACAGGTAAGTACCTTTTTTCTAGGAATACTCGCTGCCATGTAGCGTCTCATGCGCTTACCTTGTAAACCCAATTTGTCTTTGGAGATTTCCAAGTTACCTATGTTCTAGGAACTTCGATGTGTGCATGCGGTGGACCGCTTTGGACGACGTTGCGGCAGATGTCGTCTTCTTAGGTGCCTAAAGGTGGGCGACATGTTTCTTCCTTTTCATTCAACTTTTAGTAAATGTTAGAATTGTGAACTGTGTGCTGTCCCCTGACTGATAGCACATTGTGCGAAGAAATACTCTATGGAAAATAGGTCTTTGGTCAGAAAATTCCTGACCTACGTGGTCTCATGTCTCGCACAAATGAGATGGTCCTTGTGATTCTTGACACTTCATTTTCAGTTAGGCATGAAGACCGATTTTAATGGAAGCTCTTCGGCAACTGATGTTTCTGAGGTGGTCCAGTGCGTTGTTTGTTGGCAAATCGCTCCTCAGCAGCCAGTATTTGGAGTGACGTGCTGTTATCAGTGTGAGAGCTTCTTTAGGCGCAACCACAATAAGTTAAAAGTAAGTTTTCCTTGTTTCCGTAAATCCTCTCGATAAAGAACATCCTATTAAGATGACGCTTTCTGTTGTTGCTTTTGCCTCATTAGACTAGTGTGATTGCATCTTTGGAGTTCGAATAAATTTATTTTAGGAGATCGAGTGTAGTGGACACTTGGTATCTGACCCGCCCTGCGATAAGTGTTTGGTGACCCTTTGCCTCCAGGTAGTGTCCGTTTCTTTTATCGAACTCTATTTTCTTCATAACTTGCTTTATAAGCTAATCGTGTGAAATAATTATATGTGGTTTGGAGCTTTTTATTTGATTTCCAAGTAGCGCTCCCCCAATGAGTAGCATTAGCTGCTGTTAACGAACATTTATTTGCAGGCTGGAATGAAATACGATGGAACCGAACCTCGTACAGTCGCTAGAACGGAGCATACGCCTCCCCATGAAACACAGGAGCTGAGGAACTGGTTGTCAAATATGTCGCTGCTGGACATTCTGGTGTACACTTCAAAAGGCGTTTCTATCGTATGTTTTACGTTTCTTCTTCCTATGTTTTATGTTTTATACATGCGGTCAATCACATCCCTCTTGACCCCGTAAGGTAATATTAAGAACTTCTTGATGTTTGAATTGACCTTGCGATATAATTTAATTCCTCTGTGATAACTCCAAATATCTGTGATAACTCCAAATATGTTAGCTCCGTACATATGCTGGTTTTATGGTAGCGCCGCGTAATGTTGTTACATGCCAAACATTGTCGTCTGATTCTTTTTAAATTTAGGTCGACAATTCTCGATCGATGATCCTAATGGCTCATTTCTTCAACAGACTGGATTCTCCCAAACAGGCATGTCCTCATTTTTCATCGACCAATTTGTACAACCTACCTCGTGCTCTTTAAAATGGCATTAGTTTTTCTCAGAGTTGGAAAAAGTGAAACTTTCGAGCGCGGTTCTTTAAAGACCAATACCATGTATTTTTGATTTTTGAAGAATGAGTTATTTGTTTAGGAGTTGTTTAGTCGCACTTTGACAGAAATGGGCAAACAGCAGGACGTCAACTTACTTGAAATGATTCGTTGTCCCAACGGGGTAAGTTGACCTGATTCTCAGTCTGCATTCCTCTAGAACATATTTCATTTTCATTCTTTTGACAAACATTTTTCTAGAAGATGTTAGCCTCTGAGGCCGATCTACAAACGAATCTTTTGGTGATCCCGGACAAAATTTTTCAGCTCTCAGGTGATTTTTACTACACTATCTTTGCATCTTTATATTCAATCGGGTTTCAGGTAAAGTATTACAAGCTGGTTTGCAATAAAGCTTGCAGGTTTTGTTTTTGTTTTATCTTACCCGAAGTTTGTGATCTGTCCTTTTCCAGACCTCGCCTTGTTCAACGAAGTGCGTAACAAAGCCCGTTGGGTATGTTCGCATTGTTTACATGTTTTCGCTGCTCCTAGTGGGCTTTATTGTTGAGTTCGCTTTTAATTTTGGGGCACGTTTAGCGAATACGGGCGTTATTCCACTTATTGACAGAGAAAAACCGAGTAATTATGTGTCCTTTACGGTTCGTTAGGGACAGTATTTGTATTAGCCTTTTTTAACCAAACCCCATTCTAGAGAGTGCTGAAGCAAGGCACGCTGGCGGATTATATTGATCCTATTTTGCAATCAGAATACAAACGTGGGGATGTCGAGTACGTTGATTTTTGTATACAATTCCTTTGAGTGGCTATTAGACTTACCAGTACCATTGACACTGGTATTTTTTTAAGTGAAAGCGTTTTGCCTTATCCAAAGTTTCAATTACTTTCGATTTTCGCTCAGGTGGTGGATTCACGAGCCGTTTGAGAAAGTCTACCTGAAAAATCTGCAAGACACTTTTCAAACTCCCGGAGACGATTCGAGGACGACTGAGGTCAGTATCCTGCTTAAATTGTAATATTTGGTTTTTGTTCATTTTGCTAATAATTAAATTTTTTTGGTCATGTTTATTTATTTTTCCCCAGTTGACTAAACATTTTGTTACAGATGAAAAAGAGGCCAAGCTCGCTTGTTGCAGAAATTAAGCCAAAGAGAAGGAACCTGACGATGGAGAGCTCCGGTTATGTTACGGTAAATTTCTGGAATATTTTTTGTTTGAGTTTTTTTGTTGAAACGTCACGACCTTTTTTGTTGAAACGTCACGAGGAGAATTTCCGATTGTCAATCTCGAACCAATTTAGCAAAGTTTTCATTCGGAATTCGCACTTGTGTATTTCTTGGTAGCCACCAACGCTTCAATTGGTACTGTAATCGAATCAATCCAGCTGGTCGTAACTTTGGTCATCTTGGGAGTGCTATTTTTACACTTGTTTTCTATTGGATCTTGCAGGTGATCGACCAAGTTGCTAATGAAGACGAGCCATTGCACGAGGTACGTTTGGCTCAATGCGCGAATGCTTGTTTTTGGTATTGGACTGAACCTTTGGCTTAGTATAGTCCAACCTTAGGTGTATTTGAGCCGCTTTTCTAACAAGTGCTGCATACCTGTGATACAGGGCTATCTATGCTGGCCAAATAATTTCGCAATCATTTTCCCACACTTAGTTTTCTAATTCAGGATCGTAATGGAAACGTGAAACACTCAGAAGTCGATTCAGTGCCTGATTTGCCGAAGAGAGACCTATTGGTATGTTTGTTTAGTGAATACAAGTGTGAAAAGGAACTAGACGGTTTGCTTTTGATCGGAGTGGCAACGGGCACTGGACCAAACTAGAGCTGTTCTATATATTTGTATACAATTGTTGTATTTTATGTTATTATACTTAACCACATCTTTGCAGGCTAACGGAAGCTCAACTGAAGAAGTTGAACTAGTACTACCATCCGAAACGTGCGTTATTCCCGACCGCTTCGTTTCAAATGAAGGTGACGACTTATTTTATTCAATATCTCAACTATCTAGTAAATTTACCGTCGGATTGAAGGGTCATGCTTCTACGATAAAACTCCTTCTATTGTCGTACGTTTTTTTAGACCGTGACCTATTTCTGCGCAAGAGAGACAAGATCCGAATGGTTGGTTACTTTTTTACTTCTTGAGTGTGCTCTATGTTGAACCAATGAATCATCTCATTGGTTTTTGTGGTTTTCTGCTTCTACGTCACGGTAGAAGCAGAACACCTAAGATATAATTCACCAAAGACGGTACTAGTTTTTTTTTCATAAATCGTTTTACAGTTGGTGCTAGCGGCGAACTTGCTCGAGAAGCATCGAGACCAGTGCTTACAGACAGAAATCGACTCGGGAACTTACCAAGAGTAGTACGTTGAATATTTTCCCTTATTATGTATATTGCATAAAATGGATTGCTAGTAAAGTTGAGCTCTTTCACTATTTCGAGAGACTCTTTCAGTACGAAGGTTACAACATGTCTGCCTTATATAGTAGAAAATTTTGATTACAGTTCATAATAGCCGAGACCAGTAGTCCCTTCGATAAACCCCTTGCCAGCCCTCATATAAAAGCCCTACGTCGTAGGAAAGTTGTAAATAGTATTATATGTATTATACATCTCTTTCAGTTGGTTTCTCGCAGATGGATACATTGACGAGTATTTTAAAATGCTTGATAGACGAAATGGAGGCGTACAGAACCGGCAGACCCAGGTGGAAGCTTTTTGAATCCGTTAGCTCTGTGCATCTGCTTTCATTCGTTCTGATAGGAATATTTCCATTTCTAGGTGCAGGAAACGAACCTTTACCTTGCAAGGAAATTTTTTCTATTAGAGATACTTTACAGGTACCAGCAGTTTTCCCGGGTTCAAGTCGCGGACTAGCAGAGGAAAAAGCTTCTCGCCGCAGCACAGAGTCCCCGGTACAGGTTGCTGATTGCGGCGTTCCTCATATGACAGAAGTGAGCTTCACGTTGTTACCTGCCCTAAGTTCTTATAAACCCTGCATTACAAATGGGTTGTGGGGTACGCAGGTGTCAACCTTTTAGTGGTCTCAATTTCCTTTTCGATTTGGATAAGCAAATGTTTTGTAGCGTGCACTAAGGTGTTTTTGTCGGTTAGATCACGTCGTCAAGCTCAAAATCTATCAAGACACCTAATTGTAGGTAACAACCAAGCTCTTAGCCAGTCTCGTTATACAACCGATTAAATGTATTGCCACATTTTTTTATGCCAACACACCAAAGGAAAGCTTCGATCTTCTTCGAAACCGCGTATATCTCTGTTGTAGCAGTATTATTTTCAGAAAATGCTCGTGGGCTCGGAATCCATCGGAGAACGTCCAATAGAGGGACCTACAGAAGAACCATCGCCCGCTCCGTCCCCAGTTTGCACAGATCTCATCATTGATGATGAAAGTGGTCAAGAAGGCGAGGCATTCGAGATGGACAGTGATACTTATTACGGGAATTCTTTCGCTGGCGACGAGGATTATTGATGAGTATTTGCATAGTTAATAGAAGCTTAGTCATTGAGACTTTAACTCCTTAAGTAGTCTGTCGTCCTTGTTTTCAAAGAAAGCTTATATTTGTGTAGGCTGATTAGTCCTAAGTGAAGTCAGTATCTACTTTAGAAAGCGAAATTTGGCACAACCATGATATCTTCTAGACAGTTTGCGGGATTCGCTACGTAATTCGTTATTAGTCGTTCTTTGAATAAGGTAGCTTGAATATCCGATACACCACATACATGATGTATGTTGTTTTTCAGACTGGCGGAATTTGTTTGGTTTGGAAGTTAGTGTTAAAATCGGGTCCAATATGTCTAACATCATCGTTGTTTGCGTAAGGTGCAGGCGTAGCATATAAGAGAATGTGTTTATATTTTGTTGTTCGTTCGAAGTTCAAAATTCCTTTTTCTTGCTTACATCACGAAGTATACAAAAACTCACATAACTTTTTTTGCGCTGAATTTCGGCAAACAACGAGGATTCTTTACTGAACTTAGTGGATATATATATATCATTACTGTACATATTAGATCTTTATTCTTGTTGTTATAGTTATAGTCACTTGTATCAGCGTTAGAGCACTTTAATAACTGTTTTGACAGCATTTTCTGATTCATATCCTAACCACTATTACCTCAGGTCTCACATCACTGGTTGAACAGCATAAGACGAGTAGCAATTCGTGTTAGAAAATTACCGGTGTAACTCGCAATATTTTGTTGGATGCATACATTGTTTATATTGTTACTTTATGCATTCCTTGTTATCGCTACTTGTATATATATATCAATTGTTGATGTTACATTTCATGTTACTAGGCGCACTTGTTATTTAGTGCTTTGTTTTTCCTCGCTATTATTATTAGTAATAAATATTGTACTCTCTACTACCGTATTGTATTCACCTAATCGGTTATTTTCCACGTTGTATTTTTCCACTGATTTGTTAATCGGGGAACTTCGCTGACTCTCTATCTTTATCTCCATTCTTGAAATTGTGATTTGTCGAAGAAACATTTTGTTTCTTCAGATGTCTTGACAGGGTCAACTAGTGCCCTTTTCCGTTTAAAGCGAAATGGTACCCACTTTCTTTCAACAAATTTCCTGCAAATAGTTGGTCGCCACGGGGTATCGAACCCGGGTTCAACCGCGCCAAAAGCTACAGCACAACTACAGCACAACCACTTATTGTTAGCAAATGCCTCATTGGAAACCGTGCCGTAGTCGCGGCTGACAATGGTGATCACGATCATGAAGTGGATTAACTACCATGCAACACTACGTCTAAAACCAATCGACAATTGTGGGGGGGTTGTACATTGTACGACCCTTAATGTAATCGTACGGATCCAATTTTTCTATGCAAAATTTGCGTAGTTATTTTTGTTTATGTCGCTTTCCATTAAAAAAAGCAGTTAGACTCTTTTAACTAAAAAAAACCCCAAAATGGGTACCATTTCGATTTAAGAACAGGGTCACAAGAAAATCTGTGCGCAAAAACACCTTCTGCATGATTAATGTTTTTAAACAATAATAGTCCGTATTGGAATTGCTAATATTACAATTGTCGTGAGCCTGACCCGATGACGTCCATTTGTTTCAAATAGTAGATAAACTTTCTTGATTAGACTTTATAAAATAAAGTCCCCGTAGAGAATATTATAACAAAAAATTCAGCACCGACGCAACATGTGAGTACCGTAGTCTGCGCGTCGCGTTTCCATTGCGGTTGCCGCTAAATTTGTGAGGTCTTTCAAACCTTGCCTGCTCCTGTTCCTGCATAATTTTATCCTCCTTTTAATTGGGCACCTTTCTATTTTTCTTTATTCCGATTAGTAGTGCAAATAGTGCAGTGCTTTGGGAATGAATATTTGGGCGTCAAACATATTAACAACTGATTGTTTGTAGTTTTCTCTCGTTTGTATTTTGCTGATGCTTTCTTCCATTATTCTAGCTTTCCATCTTTTGACACCATCTATTTTTCCAGTGATGAGCAGTGAATTCGTTTTTCCCTATGTTATCGTTTGATAGCCTCTGCTGTTTATCCTTTTGAATTTTCCAATTTGTAAGCTCCGAAATCTTGTATTTACCAGTGATTCTTATTACATGGCAACACTCACCATGCTCATATCTTGCCTGTTTATTGTTTTCAGTGTTTCACCATGCATAATGCGAGGGGACTCGAACCTGAAGAGGCGGAGGAGGACATGGGCTCTGAACTCGACGTGGTAGGTATTATATAGTCCATTTTTTGTCTCACAACTTATAGTCATGAATGTTTTTTTCTAACATCCACATTCAGATCACAGTTCTTGAAAAAATGCTCAGACAAACTCAGAGAATGTATGTTTATTTCCGTTTGTATTTTGGTATTGTTTTCAATTTCAGTGCGCTGTTTGTGCCAAGCCAGAAGTCTGCTTTGGAACGACTGTCTGTCGCGAATGTGCGACCTTTTTTGCAGCGAATATTGGAGACTATAAGGTATTCCTTTCCAGATGTTCCCATTTCTGTAAAATCGGTCTATTGTGAAAGTGATTTTTTGCCACCTTTTTGCACCGACAATTACTAAAGCACATTCAGGAATACAAAGCTCTTGCCACTGGTTGCGCCAACGTGTATGTTGTATGGTTCATTGAGAAATGCCTCAAGGTAAGCGTAACTTTCAAGCACTTTTTCTCTACTTTTACGATTGATTACTTTATTTAACTATACAATGACAATTCACGGATTTGATTTATGTTTGGTCCAAAAAAAAGAAGGAAATTAATAGCTGTTTCAGGCTGGAGTGCGATTGCCAGCAGAACACGCACCAGTTACGGATACTTTGGTACGTACATATTCTTTGTTTCTCCTAAAACTGTTCTGTTTGATCATGATTGTTAAGAGCCGGGAGAGAGGGACACATTTTTGGGTTTATTATATATGATTGTAACTCGACAAGGATATGAATGTTAATAGGAATGTTAAAAAAAATCGGTGTCCACGGTTCCGCTTCAAAACGAGTAGCATTTTTACTTATTTGCCCTTTTAGTTCACATCATGCAAGGTGTGCGATGCTCGTGCGCCGAATGTATTGAGATATGGTGTCATTTCATGTGATCGTTGTTTCAACCTGTTCAAGGATTTTGAGGAGAAGTCACAGGTATTTCTATTTCCTTACCATGCCGCTTGAGAGGAAATTTTGTACATATTTTGTAGGGTCGACTGGACATGATTTTGTGGGGTCAGCAGTTATTTCTCATTTACAACGTAGCAATCTATTTTTTTTTATTTTTAGCGTCTAACAATTGGAATCTTACAGGAAATTTATGATCGCTTTTTCAGGAGGTTGTGTGTATTCATAGGTACAATCGCAACGGACGACGTTGCGGAAGTTGTCGACTTCGACGATGCGTGAGAGTAAGCCATTTATTGCTTGTTTGTGTTTCAACTGAGTAAAGGTAGTATTCGCTTGGATCGCATATTCGCAGGGCTTTGTCCGCAGTGATGTATACCCTATCTCCAACACCTCGTATAATGCTTACGAAAGCGTTACCACTGTGCTAATAAGAAGCAAGGCTAGTTAAGTGCGCCTGTGACAAATAAGCTCAGTGGAAAATGCTAAATATTGTTTTTTTTTTTATTTTATAAAAAAATTTTCAGATGGGTATGTGTAAGGATGCAGCAGAGGGTTATGAGGCAAAAGAGTATGATAGTGACCTCTTCCTTGCATGCAAAGTCTGCTGGCGCCCTGTGTATGGAAACAAATTTAATGGTATCCCTTGCTGTGAATATTGCGAAACATTCTTCAAGAATTACTCGGATAAATTGGAGGTAAGTCGCACTGTAGTTATTTTAGCTTATGTGTTTTCGTATCAAATAAACTATTATCGTAGGCAATGTTCATGGTCAATGCCCTCTCAGAAACAAGAGCTTGCAATTGTGCTTGCATCCAATTTCCATGTTGCTGCCAATTACCTGTTTTTCTTTCTTCCTTCTATCGGAACTGCTTTGTGTATGTGCTCATTATTGGAACTATCTTATGTTTCAGTTGCTGTGTTGTGATGGCCACAAGTATGCGAAAGATAGTTGCCTTAAATGTTTGCTGGTCTTGTGTTTCCAAGTGAGTTTATTTCTGTTGGGTTTGGCGCTGTTTTTTTTATTGTAAGGGTTAATTGTAATATTGTGAGGACCTCTTTATAATTATGTTAAGGTCATATCGGGATTAACATTTATTTGTTTCAGTCAGGACTGCGATTCGACAATAGCAACATGCACATCTTCTCACTCCCGTGCGAGTATATTTCACCGTTCACAATCTGGCCAGATGTTCCGGAGCTCATTGAAAGTTTGGATCATCAGGACGTGATCGTTTACTGTTCAAGCGTTATGCCGTCAATGGGTAAGGTGCGTATAACGCTAAAGTTGCTCGTCCTTTATTTTGCAACTTCATATTCTATGCTTGGAGCGGGCAGCGTTAAAAGATCCTCCCTGGAAATGAGCCTATTATGGGTAAATAAAGCATGGCAAAGGGTATTTGAATATATGTTCCGAAATCTCTATGGACTTCTGGAATTCAGAATATGAGCCCCGACGTTATAGCGTTGTGGCAATTTTGTTGCAATTGGCGCCTTTTCTTGACAATTAAATCATCGGTATTGTGGTGTAGTGGATAGCTCTCCAGCTTGCGGACAGTGCGACCAGGGTTCTATTCCCTTCAGGAACTTTTTTTTTGCAGTTTTATTTTTTTAAATCTTATTATATTTCCATGGGGAAATTGTGTCCAACATGATTATTTTCGTTCAAAATCGTTCAAAAGGGGCTGTCTTCACTGTCTGCATCTTCGTGCAAAATAATCATGTTTCTTTTTTTTGCCCAGTTTCCATCAAGAGCCTTGCTTGTCAATCGCATACAAACATTTAGAAAAATAGATGCATATGAAATTTACTTTAACCGAACAGTGAGAAACAACATTTGATACGAACACTAGCAGCGATGGAACTCTTCGATAAATGTGGCAAGCAGAATTCATCATGAGATAGATGAGACAGACCGATAGCCATTATGATAGTGCCATGAGCAATTTTCACTTTAGAGACAACCAGCAACTTTGTTCAGTTAAACATATATGTGTCTATGATTTAGTGCATGTTTTTCACTGTTCGGTTAAAGTAAATTTCATATTCACCTATTTTTCTAAATGTTTGTATGCGATTGACAAGGCTATTGATGGAAACTGGGCAAAAAAAAGAAAGATGATTATTCTGCACGAAGATGCAGACAGTGAAGACAGCCCCTTTTGAATGATTTTGAACGAAAATAATCATGTTGGATACAATTTCCCTATAGAAATATAATAAGTTTAAACAAAATAAAACTGCAAAAAAAAGTTCCTGAAGGGAATAGAACCCTGGCCGCAAGCTGGAGAGCTATCCACTACACTACAATACCGATGATTTAATTGTCAAGAAAAGGCGCCAATTGCAACAAAATTGCCACAACGTTATAACTTCGGGGCTCATATTCTGAATTCCAGAAGTCCATAGAGATTTCGGAACCTATATTCAAATACCCTTTGCCATGCTTTATTTGCCCATAATATGCTCATTTCCAGGGAGGATCTTTTAACGCTGCGCGCTCCTTAGACCAATACGTAGGCGTGCTTTCTCTTATCCGATATGTACATCAAATTCCAGGAAAATAAACACCAATATCCTTTCTTTTGATATGCTTAAAACATCTTTGTTAGCAACATACCTTCAGCGCAAACACTGTCGTGTCAGCGAGCTATTGTCATGTTTGCAATTTAGGATGAACCGCTTGATCCATCGGCCGTGGCCTCTCTGTACAATGGAGTTGACGTGAGACGAAAGGTTTGTACACCCTCTTTCAGTAACCAATTGTATGTCTCACTAGCTTGATACAAGATGAAACCTAGGTGTGCTCACTGAAAGTTTTAAAAGAAAATCAGTTATTTATCCGCCTTATTATGTAGTAATTTTTTAGTTAAAGCTCCAGACTCTTCTGACGCTGATTGGAAAATATCACATCGCTTCCCAACTGCCGAACCCAATTGCTTTTAATGCGGTAGGTCCACAACTCCATATGAATTGTGAATGGTGGATATACCTTTATGCACTTGTTTCTTACTTTCTTTCACTTGATGCAAGCTTTCAGGATGTGGATGATCAGACACCTGTGTACCAGCCATTCCCTGATTTATTTCTCATTCCGAGCGGGATTTTCTCCAAACGGGGTAGGTCTTTTTTCAGCATACATACTATGTACCATAATCCATAATCTATTTTTAATAGTATAAGTGGTTTTAAATAATATAAGCTGTTTATTTTCAGACGAGTCCGCAATTATGGACAAACGTGCCTTTGATAGATGGGTTCGTTGCTTTGTCACAAATTCTCAATTTTTATGACCTTTTATTTTATATACTACATTGTTATCTTGTTTTACCTTATTTGTATTTGATATAGTCACAAGCTCGTCATTAAGCTCGCCAGTGTGCCAGGAATGCTCTATTTGTTTCTCTTTTAATCAAACTAATTTTAGTTCTCAATTACTTATAACTTCGACTACTACATGGACATCATCTTGGATTCTGAGTTGATGGCTGGCACATATGAAAAGGAGTAAGTTATACGTTTATATTTCAGACGTTGGATTATCTGTGACCTTAGTTTGGTAGTCAAAACTTGTCCAATCTAAAACAATTTTGAACTGTGCTCACCATTGTATACGCGACAGTTTCCCTTTATATGTTATGTATTCAGCTGGTTGTCAAACGAAGTTTACGGTTTCTTGGAGCCAGTGGATGAAATGTCTTTCGCAAACACAGCGGTCAGCACCCTTCTCTTTCTTTTCCTGTTTATAGGGTTTATAACACATTAGCGAGCCTACGGCAGTCGTTTTAGACAGTGTATAGGTTAGTGCACTGGAGCACAGCTGAAGGGGCTGAAGCTACACTTCTCTGAGTGCGTCTTTGTGAATTACCAAGTGTAAAAGAGAGCGATAAAAAAGATCAAAATCAAATTGGTTTTCCTCCAAGCTTGTGCCCTTCAAATGCTCAGTTTTGTGCAATACTACCCAGGTGGACATATTTTTTCTATGTACTGTAGGTATTTTGGTTATTATTGATGTAAGCGAATAGTATTATGGTATTTTGGCAGTGGCAATTCTCACTGGTCTGAACTGGAAACTCGTTCAGGGTCCGAATGCACCAATGCTGCCGTTTGTGATGATGCCGCCCGGAGTGGGTCCTGTTCAACTGCCGCCCTTTGGTGCCGCTCAAACCCTACCTCCTCTTCCGTTCGCGGTCTTTGGTCTGCCCGTTCTCACGAACTCGATTGAGCCTGGGCCGGATGGTTCCCATCAGCCAACCATCGATTTCCAAATTATTGCCGCCGACACGGTTTCCGCGGAAGGTAAGCATTACCTATTTATTTTAGTTATTAGGTTGCCCTGTTTTTATGCCTGTCAAATTTTTCTCACAAAAGTTATTTTTTTTTCAATTGTTGTATTTAGAGCGTGAAGAGCTTTGCGTGAAGCGGCACAATGCAAGAAAGGTTGGTTGGTTACTTTTCACTGGTTGTAGCCGTGTTCACAGTGAACCTTTTTTCACAGTGAAGTCCAGTTAAATAGTGGTAGTGCAGAAAATTAACGCGTGTACTCGTATTTAGTTTTGTTTGTAGCATTTATTGGCTGATGGTCACTTTCAACTTAATTTTACAGAAGGCATTGGCTGAGGATTCCGTGGAACTGTATGTGGACTTCTGTTTCGAGAATGAACTGGCGGCTGGATATTGTAAAAGGTTAATTTTGCAAGGTTTATTACTGATGTATTACGTTTGGCGGATGTGCAAGTACGAGAGAAAGAAAGAAAGAGAGAGAGAGAGAGAGAGAGAGAGAGGGAGCGAGGAAGAGAGTGAGAAAAAGACCTTTTCCATGCATGATCTGGAAAACGAGAAGTTGCGGCGTTCGCAAGCTTGCACTGCCCTTTCCAGTATGTTATACACTCCTTTTCCAAATTCTGCGTTATTGCCAAGTTGGAATCTCCTTTTATTAACACATCAGATTACAGCTGGTGGACGACTGAGGCATATTTATCGGAATTTCTCGATATGATCCACAATCGGCACACACCGGATGACCCATATCCCATGGTGGGCAAGCTTTGTTCATTTACTTTCTCAAACATTGTTACTGTCTTACCTGTTACTAGTATCAGTTCCAAATTTTCGGTCCATTATTCTTTAAATATGCATGTACCTGGAATGTCTCATTCCAAATAGTTGTTTCTTTTATATTTCAATTGTAGTGCAAGTGTTGTGTTTCTATGCAGATGGTCTTTATAGGTGGGATATCCGTGGATCGATGACGAGCCTTCTTTTCATGTACCAACCGACATGAATGGCACTGTGGTAAGCACGGAAGATATGGAAGACACTCCGTCTGCAGGCGTCGTTGATGCTCCTTCGATGGAGGTCAAGCAGTCCCCACCGCCAGAATCTGTGACTCCGAAGGATGAATAGCGCGGTAATGTCTGTATTTATCAAGTACGCCGCAAATCTTTCCTCGACTTGATCACGTTTATCTCTCCCGCCTTTTGTATATATTAGCTTAGCATTGTTCGTTCGAGAATTCACTGTTGCGAATCAGGTGGAATATAATGGTTTCTCTTCTAAATTATGATTTGAACTCGCAACAATGAACACTCGCACATCTTTCCGCGTTTTGCATATATAGGCATTTGCATAGGTTTTGTTCGTTGTTTGCTTTCTTCTTTTCTCTCATTTGATTAGTTAATTCGTTATTGCGAGTGCGTTGAATAGAATGGTTACCCCTCTAGCTGATTGATTGAACTCGCAATAGTGAATACATATGTATTGTTGCCTCAATATTCTTCTTTCTTCCCTTGTTACCGGTTTTTTGCTTCAGGGATCTATGTTGAAACTATCTAAATTAATATGTCTTTCTTCATTAATCTTGTCGATTTTTTGCACGATCTCACGGTGTGTTCCAGAGTCTGATGGAAAACAGGACATCGTTGCTTTGTGTGGTCAATTTTTCCCGTAGTACTCGATCTTCCAGTTATTTTTTTATTGTCCTTTACCGTGTTTATAGTCCGTTGTTGTGAAGCATTAGTCGTATGTTTATAGTTATTACATTACCCTTAAAATCGCAACTTCGGACAAATAGTGCCTTATACTACATACAGAGATCTCCTCTAACTATTTGCCGGTACTATACACCAGGGTTCTAAATTGACGCGAGTATTTTCTTCTCACACGCAATATTTTCGATTCTGCATAATCTTCAGTATTCGTGTTTTTCCCCGGTTACTGTTTGACGTTGTTTCTTATCCATTATGCACCCATTGCATGTTTCATTATCGTATTCCTCGTTTTCTTGTTATGCGTTGTTATAGTTTTAGTTAGTTTTTATTAGCACCGTTTTACAATACGCAGTTGTCTTATGCCATCTGTACGTTGGTGTAAACTATTACATATTGTTGACCATTATTTACACGCTCGCTTACGTATTGTTGACCATTATTACGTATTGTTGACCATTTGTTACTCGCTCGCTATATCCGGTGTTACTTATTTTGTTTTTGCTCGATCCATTTGCATATTTTGCACCTAACGGTGACTTCCGGTTCTCGAGTGTCTGTTGTTGAGTTCGTTGCTCATTGTTACGTTTTGTTGTAGATAAAAAATGTATTACCATATACATGGTTGTGTCTGATTGAATAATTCGGTTATCTTGCCGTGTATTACCTCACTGATGATTTGCGTTTATGCTCCGCTTTATCTATCATCAGAGAATTGTTTGGTTTTATGTTGATCTTGATTGACTAGTTTAGGAAGCCGTAGGAACATGGAAGTTGTGTCTTAGACAGCCTGATCCTGTTACCAAGTAGCTGAAATGGACGGTCGACAACGAATCCCTGTTTTGCAACGGTTTGGGCGATGCCGTAAACTACGAAGTGGGAAGGCTATCATTAAGCAGTTGGTAAGATACATTTTCAATTACAACATTGTTTCTGAAGTCTCGGCATCTTTATCAAAATAAGGGGCTTTACTTCCGGTGTGTGTGTTTTTAATTCGAGCAGCTTATGATGGGAATGGGACTATTCGTATAGGTGCTCTGAAACCAACACACATTCTTAGATTCGATGTTTTATACAGAATGTGCTCCGACGCCTAGAATAGTACTGTTTTTTAAATCTCTAGTTATTTCGCTTGCCGTTTTTAGGCACTACAGGAAGCTTGGGAGAAATATGGCAATGCGGATAGTGAGGTACAAAATTGCGTTGGGTTTAATGGTGGCCTAAAAGTAAACCAAGAACATTCGGTTATTAGTCAGTTGGGATTGATTTACCTAATTAATATTGTGCAGTGAACAATTGGCCGTTAACAAGTCTGTTATTCCTATGTTGGTGCACCGCACACATTTACCCTAAGAGGCAATCGGTTATATTATGCATGAGCTGGCCGTTTAGGTGGTCCGGCTTATATTGTCTAACTGCCCATATGTTTATTGTTTAGTCGGACACGTCTGCAGTTCTACCGGAAAGTCTCTTTCAACCGTCGGAAGATGTGAAACCGCCGATTCTGAAACCGCCCTCCCCCATTAGCCGTCGACGTCTTTACGAAGTGACTTCTTCTAATCGTGCACTTCAGTCGACCAGTCAGGACACGACACCAAGTGTGAGCACCTCATTTCTTGTATCCCTTAGGCAAACACACACCTACAATTATCTGTCTCATCTCCCTCTTTTTTTCCGGCTTCACTGAAATATTGACTGTTGTTCTGGTGAAGTAGGTGTGATTTCTCCATGCCAACTTTCCACTTCAATGCGAGCGCATACAGAAAGCCAAAACAGTTAAAATTGAGGTTCTTTTCAGACGGTTCGGATTATCAGGAAGGAGCCAGAGTTTTCTGTTCAACCACATCCGATAGCGACAAAGTTTCGGATTCTTCGAAATCCGCCCGCGAGGATCAAGAGTGTGGCGCCGCCGTTCAGCCAGCAGTTCCCTTCTATATTTGATGGGATGTCAACTATGGAGAAAGTGGTCCGCGTGGAGCGCGAATTAGAACTGGAAGAACTTGTTCGCAATGAAGATTACGGTCAATCAAGGTAACTTTGTTCGCCATTTTCTCCCTGAACTGTGCAACTGATCAATATTTAATTAACAATTGATATCTTTTCGCAGCATGGAAGTCACACGAGAAGTTGCAATTCGAGAATATTATGAGACACTCACTCCATACAAGCAGGTATTTTCCCTTTTTTTGATCTCTCTACTTCGCTCTCCCGCTCTCTGAAAACGAATCACGAAAAATATTTACACTTGCTACTTATAGCACTAAAAGCGAGCATATTTATTTCCAGTTGAACTGCGTTATTTTCAGTTCCTTTTCAAGGACAGAATGGATAGAATGGGCGAACAACTGCCAAGCGCTGTCATTCGTTCCCGTCCGAATGTGGGTTTTTTTCTACATTGTCATTGTGCTCTTACGTCTTATGCTCTTTGCACGTATCGGGGGTCCCTGAAGGACACCCCCATTCTTTAATATTTAACTTTTTTAACGCTACATGTCATGCAGTTTTGAGCCTTACAAGTGTGTGTGCCTTCGCTAAGGTTTTTCTTATTAAATAAATAATTGCTTAACTGTTATCTTTAAGGTGAGGCCGGCCGATTTTCTTAGGTCTACATCACCGCTGTTTATGCCCACTTCACTGATGGAAAATCCACTAGGTATTTCGCCAACAAATTCGTTGTTAATCCTATTGTCACTTTAGTCGAAAACAAAAGCGGAAAAGGTATATAATTACACACTGCACTAAAATGACCACTTTTTGACCAGATTGAGCATAGTTATTTTTGATTTCTCCAACATTCGAGTCTCAGAGCCGTTGTTTTCTGTATATTTACTTGTAATTCTCCAATTAGACTAATTAATTGAAGATAAAATGACCATACCAAGACTTTTGTGATGATGAGAGTATTAATTTCAGCTGGCATTGCACTACAGGAGATACAAGACGAGGAACGTATTGTAAGTGTAATCTTAATTAGTATTCCTATAACGAAAAAAATGTGTAGCAAAACATACGTTGCATAGTTATTAGACAAATGCAAAAACTAAACTACAAAATAGGAGTTACGAGCACAGCGTACCGTCTTTTTTCGAGTTACCTTCCTCTATTGGAAAATTAAAGGGATCGGTTCACCTTAAATTGTGTCTGTTTTTTTTGTTTCTTTATTTTCTATAAGGGATAATAAAAATTTGGAATACAAAAAGTAGTGTTCTATTTCAATACTCACGGAGATATTAGATGATAAAGTGGTGGATTGTTCGGTCCGAAATGCAAAAAGGGCAATTCTCCTGCCTTGTTTGTATAGAGACAATTACCCTTTTTGCATTCGGGGCCGATCAATCCACCACTTTATCACCCAATATCTTCGTGAGTATTGAAATTGAACACTACTTTTTGTATTCCAAATTTTTATTATCCCTTATAGAAAATAAAGAAACAAAAAAAACAGACACAATATTTAAGGTGAGCCGATCCCTTTAATACCGTAAAAAATAACAAGGTTAAACATTTCAGATCGAGTGCAAGCAAAGGACTGGCAAAATCTTTGTGACCGTTGGCCTATTTCCTGATGACTTAGATTTCGATAAGTGAGTGTTACATGACATGTTTTTGGTAATTCCACAATCTTTATTCACTTTAGTTATTATGCAGAACGGAAGACAAAATTGATCGTACTGTTTTGCGCCAGTGCAATGTGCAATCAATATATGTAATCATTATATTGACAAAAATGATCATTCTGTGTCCACGTATTCGTGACAGAAAAACCAGTTGTTCCTAATTATGTGCACTGTAGTACAATTAGCTTGCATTTGATACGCCTTAGTGGCAACTGCTTGCTGACATCAGCACATAAACAATTATCGATCAAAAGTTTCGCTTTAGCCACTCCTTACAGTTCTTTCACTTCTCCATTTGCCTCTTTTAGTTCTCCTCTAAGATCTGCTGTAAACTATTTTCGAACTTTGTAATAACGTTTCCCTTACTCTTTTCTTTTCGTTGAGCTCTGTTTCTGTATAATTAGTTATTTTACCCTTACTTTTAGGGCGGATATTGGGTGCAGTCGAGTTCGAAAACTAAGATATAAACCGAGAGCTCCTAAGAAAGATATGGTTAGTTTTTTTTCTCCTATTACACACTCCGAGACGAGTTCTAATTGTTGATCACTGTGCGCCATGTGTGTAATTTAGCTGCCTGGCACAAGTCTTGGTGGATTGACTGTCTACAAGAAAGCACCGGAGGTGAGATTTCGCTAGCTTTCGAAAAAAAGATCTGCTCTCATTTTGTTTCACATTCTACTCCACTTTTTAGGTGCTCCTTCTTCCCGACGAACGTCCTTTGTTTGGATTAAAGATTGAGAAAATACGCACTCATGAGTACGTGGTTTTGTATTTCGTTTATCTCAAACAATTGTATTGACACAGGGATGCCTAATAAGAACGCATATACTTATCTTCAGTAAATTTGAATGTCCTGTTGAACAGTCTCTTTTTGTTTTCAGCGGCCAGCGCTCAGAGGACATTGACGTAGGCGATGCCGGTGATCTCATTAATGGCCCCGTGCTGTTAAAGCCAGTTGTAAAGCTTCCAACCCGAGAGGTAACTTACTCTTTACAATACCAAGCTGAGGAGCAGCAGAAGTGACCGATATTTTATGTGCGCCGACGTTCAATATAAAGGAGCGGCTGATGTAAAAATTGGTGATATGTTGGACTCTTTCCTTTGACTGAACATGCCACGTCTCGCACTTAACTTTGATAGTTGGGGTTATAATAATTGATAATAATTAATAATAATACGCACACATAAAATTCATGAGGAAAAATATATGCAAAGAACAGAGTTCGCGAACTCTAGTATTTAACTTCCTTATCGTTCGAGTAACATTATAATTATTGCAGAAACCACCTCGTCCGCCTTTGTCCACTTCTCCAATCTTCGATGGCGACCTCAATATTGTTGCCACCGAGATTGTGAAGAGCCGGCTAAAGGGTTTCAATGCGGTTCGTATCAAGAAAACCAGTTTCGCGAAGGATGCGCCTCAGTCAACCAGCTCCTCGGGAAGTTCACAGGTTTGTGCAGTATTCTTGTATCAGTTACCTGATTCACCATATTTTCCAACCTCGATATCTTGGCTCTACGCATTTACCAACAAAAAATCGCGCCCAACTTAAATCATAAGTATACCTTTTTTAGGAACGGAGCAACTCCTCATCTCGAGAACCGGCAGTTAAGAAACTGAAACTGGAAAGTGATGTGCAGGTTCCGGAGACTCATTCAACATCGAGCACCGCTGGCACTTCTCCTGTAAAGATCAAAGAAGAGATTTTCGACGAATCTTACGAGGAACCTTGTCGAGCGCATCAAAGGACAGCTGCGCCTGTGAACATTAAACGAGAACCCATGGATCTCCAAACTGTGGATACTCGGCCGCCAGTCAACGTCTCTGAGAACCCCGAACCTGTTGTTGCCGTTAACAAGAAGCCTGCAGTCAACAAGGAAAAAACAAACGCCACTGTAATTGCTCTTCTTTTTTGTTTGCCTTATTTTTCCTGATCATGTGCGTGAGGCCTCCTTCATTATACTCAAACATAAGTTGATTATCTTGCAGAGGGAATTGCTGATTCCAAAGGTTGAACCTACAGCAGAAGGAGTTGATGACTGTGAGAAGGTAGGCAGTGGAAAGTCTTTGATTGCAATGTATTTCGCTCATATTTCACACGTTTCATTTAAACAGGTTCGTTTTTAAACCTATTTCATAAACCTTTTCAGGCGCAAATCAAGGCTGAAGATGAAGAAGCAGCACATACAACACCGCGTCCAAACCCTAATGCAGAGGTACATTTTCTGATATATTTCCTAATATTGAAAGTGTTTTACAACTACAACTTGGGAATATTTCTGTGTCTTATGTTAATGTGTATATCATTACAGGACGATGGACATGATGTGGAACAGTTCCTTGGACCTCAGCCACAGCGCGAATCTGTTTCGTCTGAGACAATTGGCACATTGAATCGCCGTGTCTTCTTGGTCAACAAAGACGGCCAAGTTTCGGAGAAAGAAGTGAAAATGTACGTTGGTAACAGGTTTATTCTATCGTATGATAAATATTATGAATTACAATATATCAAGAGCAAACAACTTCTAACAATAAGTAAACGTTTACAGCAGAGTGCAGCGACGAAAGGCTGTGGTGGCGGACAACTCTAAGGAAGCTGTGCCCCCGGAGGCACAAAATCCTCCCATCATTGATATGGAGAAATTATTGGTTTGTGACTTTTAACAGTTATTGCCCTTGTTCAAGAAGCTGCCAGTTTTGAATTAAGCTAAAGATCGCGTGTCATTTGGCATTTCACGGAAATAAATGTTTGCAGGAAGTTGACGATGTGCACAAGCCATGCGAATGGTGCAACAGAGTGCTGAGTCCAAATATGCTCCGTGTTCATAAGACTGAGCAGGCCGAATTTGGTGAATGTGGCATCACACAACAGACTTACAAATGTCCCTATATAATGGTACGTTCTTAATTTTGAAAGAAAGGGATTTGTATCAGTAAAGCCATGACATTAGTGAGCTTACCTGGATGTTTGTTTACAGTCGTAATTTCACTGATAAAATTAAGTGTGCCGGCGAACAAGAAAAGGACACACTCGACAAGTTCTGCCTTCACTTGCTGTTCGAGCACAACCAGCCTGCGGTTATCCACGACAGGGTCTTCCACAATCAATTGGAGTTCTTTGTACGTTCATTTCCTCTATATCCTTTGGAATTGGCTTGGTGATAGGTGTTTATCTATTTTGCAACATTTAGGAATGGATTTATCGATTTCAAGAGCGTGGCGACTATCATTGTGTTAAGAATCCTGAGCAGCGGAATACACGTTTCAGAATGAAGTAAGTATCCGTCAAAAAAATAATCCTCATTTGTGAATATTATCCGCTGCAATTCATTCCTAGGCGAGTTTCGAAAAAACGTTATTATTCGCTTGTTATTTCAGACAGTTCCAATGCATCTATACCAAGCCGAGCGGTTGTAGGTTTTTCTCATTCTTACCTCATAAAACCGTCTAACCGTATGTGCTATCCTCCTTTGCTTATCTTATGTTTTGCAATTTAGATGCAACGATGCCCGATTTTCCTGACTCTAGCATAATGACTGAAATTCCAAAGACGACCTCTAGATTAATCCCACGAGGGCACATTTGCCCTTCGTTCTACACCCAGTACATTTATCCAGACGGGTAAGTGGACTTATTGATTCACGATGGAAAGTTGTACCTTTTGTGAGGCGGTTGCATTTTTCTTCTTTTCTCCGATTGTATCTTTCCACCTCAACGAAACTCGGTTATATGTATAGGCGAAGGCTTTATTCAAACAGTCAGTTGATGCAACATGGCATCTTCCAGTGATAGTCTCACACCGTTCTGTATGACTTGTTTCTCAAACTTTTTACTTTTACAGTACCGTGAAGGTTCGCTTCTGCTCGTATCACCTTCATGATAAGGTCAGCCCTGCTGTTCCTTCAATTATTCGACAACGAGCGAGAGAGCTGCACGTTATCGGGGTCGATGAAAGGATGATGCATTATAACCTTATCCGTAAATCATCAGTCATTTTTAAAAACTCTTTCCATATTCTGCAAAACTTTTTTTGTGTTGGCCTTCACGGAGGCATAACTATATTGTTTTCAATTTCAGTTTTCTCGGGTATCATCTATTTTAATAAGTGTTTTTTCCTTCGTCTGATTCTTAAAGAGTTTAGCTGAAAATAACAAATATACTCCGCTGAACTCGTGGATTGTGGGAATTGTGCGAGAACTTACCAACGAAGATTTAATATCAATGCTGGATTTTCTCAAGGTGAGTCTTATTGTGACATTCTTTTTTCGTGAGTCTTGTGTTTATGTGAACCACACGGAATAAAGCTTTTTTTAAAGCAGTAGTATGTTGACTATTCCTTATAATACGAATTAAGGAGAATCCGCGGCAACGTGCAGACTTTTTGACAAAGGACAGCTTTGACAAGTTGATATTGCCCGTGATCAATTTCAACAAGGAGGGCAGGTTGTCCGAGGCTGAGGATGCAATACCGCAACCGCATGGCTTCAGACAAAAGTAAGTGTTTTATTTTAACTATTTTACTACACTACGTGAATCTTTTCTCTTACTTATTGCACACACAACATTATGTTGCCAAATGTAAGAAAAATTGTTCAGGCTGGTTCGAACGGGAATTCGAAGAAAGCGCAGAGTCCTCGATCCCACAGGTATGTCAGGAGGATTGCAGTTGGATTTAAAATGGGTCGTGCTTTTTTTTGAACATTATGTATGACAGGGTCCTATCTGCACCTGTTTAGAAGCTTAGGCGTCTGAGAGTGACGGCGCTATGTCATTGTCCTCATTGCGTATTCTTTAGATGACACGCCCTTGCCCGGTAACCCCCTAATAGAGGACGAAATCGACAAGATAAACAAACTCGGGGTACGGTTTAAACATATCCTGATGTTATCTTTTTATTTGTGTCTCAAATACGAAATAAATAGGAGGCTGGTATGGCATTCGCTCAACTACGTAATCGTGTTCTAGGCTTGTTACCTGCGAAAGAAGGACCTGGAAGGGTTCCGTCACTACGTGGAAGTAGTGGAGACACTGGCGGACTTTGTCGATTATGACGATGATGAGGTGCCCCACTTCTTGGTGAATAAACGGTCAGTTTTCCTTTAATTTAAGCTGGGCAAAGTCTCCAGTGCTTGATTGAGAGTCCGTGGAAATTGTTGAACCGCAAAGTTCCTTACGTTTATCTAAGTGTATTTTAGGAAACCTCCTAGTTACATACCGAAATTTCCTCCTGACCCAATGCAGCCGAAGCGAGGTCGCGGACGGCCGAGGAAGCATCCTCTTGCTCCCTCTAAATGTGCGGGTGGTTCGCCGAATCAAGACGACATGGATGCATATCCAGACGACTTGGATTTCTATGGAGAGTGCCGGGATTCCTGGAGCCCGTCATCTGATCTTTGTGACGATGACCCCGATGACCTCTTTGCTGGAAGTGTTGCGGACGACGCCGAGGCCGTCTACGCAGAACGAGAGATAAAGTCGGAGACACGGTCTTCTTCGGAGTCTCTGTCAAGCAGTGACCGTTTGTTGGTGGACGAAGACCTTCCCGGGACTTCAACTCAGATGTACTCACCTCGGAAAAGGGCTCTGAAACGGCACGCAGAATGCGTTGAAATGAGAGAGGTTAAAGAAGAGGAAGTGTGAAGGTATGTTTCTTTTATTCTTTGTGTTTATCGAATGTATGTAACTAGTATGGCAGACAAGTATTTTTATCCGTGAACTTTACCACAGAATTTAGTTTTCTCATAAGAATAGAATAGCATCTCCTGCTCCCATAGAATATGGGAACAAATCCTAAATGCGTTTTTTTTAGTCACCAACTACATGACACGATCTGCTCGTTTACTGTGTTGTCTTCGTGTTGTGCTAAAGTTTATGTACACATGATTGTGCACAATGTCTGTTACCTATATAATCAATATGTTTGTGTATGTGTGAATTGTGTTTATGTTGGTTGTTGTTTGTTGGTTACTTCAGTCCTTGTTTAAGTTTGTGATTGTTTTATATGGTAACAGAGTTTTATAATAGCTTCGGAGTTAGTTTTGCTCCGGCACCGCGCTTCGATATTTCATCAGGCGGATCTCATAGCTCCAGTTTTAGACTTGCGTTTTATAAGTATTTTGTTGTTATTTTGCTGATTTTCCTATCTTCAGTCTTGTAAATTTTTGCTTTGCAGCTTGCTTCTCATTGACTTCATAAGCCCTCTGTTCCACACTGCTGACTGGGATATATCATTCTTGTGACTATATTAAACCACTATGCTAGTTGCATAGTGGACTGCATTTGCGTATATTATAGCTGGACCCTATGCAGAAAGAAATACATGAGATAAAAAGAATGATACATTGGAATGCAGTTGACCGGCACTCGTTTCAAAATCATCTCAATTGGCGTAATAATTCACCTTTTTTTACTAATAATTTGTACCCTTTGTTGTTTTGTTTGTTTGCTAACACATGGATAATTGCACTATTGCAGTTGCTGCACTTAAGTGCATTGCTAATTGTAAGACCCGAATTGCTGTTTATATGCTTAAATGGTTAGAGTTTGTATATAAGCTTTTTTGTGTGGAAATTTCAATTGCAGAAAAATTCACTCATTATGCCATATATCTTGCTGAAAATATTATCACATTGTATTTCAGCGATAAAGGTTTTTGTTGATTTCTTATAAACAATGCAGTGGATAACACTTCAGAAACATACTAGGAAATCTCCTGACAACATAAGACAATTGCTGCGTATCACATAGTTCAGACTCTTTATTGAAAGTGAATTGCGCTTAAATTACAGCTCATGGAAACATAAATTTTGAGTATAAATAAGTTACAGCTTCAGTTTAAACCTTTGAGCATAATAGCAAACTAGACTCATGAAGACATCGCTTTCTTACGTGGAGAGCAGAATAAAAAAACAGTATGTACAATTTCCAAAAAGCTTGGAATTTGGAATGAGATGAAGGAGCGAATGCATTTACTAAATAAACATTACAATTTTGCTGGACGAGGACTCAAGAAAAGAAGTGCGACTATTAACTGCGAAAATAAGTTTTCAATTCAAATCAACAATAGTAAATCTATATATGAGACCGAGAATACTGTTGGAAATCCCATTTTTTGTCGGGAAAACAGAGCGCAATCTAAATTTAAATAATCCAACTAAGCCTTTGTTGAAGCCATAGCCTGATCGTAGCCCCGTATTACTTCACCGTCAGGAGTCGTGAAGGACCTCAAATTGGACAAAGTGAGGTTGCCTCATAAATTGAATTCCAAGCTTGATTACATATATAGTTTTTTTCTCTATAGCCTCTATTTTATGGATATCTTATATATTGTCTCTCAAATGTGTTGCGTTCTTATTGTTTCTTCCTTAGTTATAAACCAAGAAGTCTCTTACCTTCGCCGCTTATGCTTCCGTCCGCCGCAGAGAGAGAGAAGTCCACATAAGAGGAGAATCGCTGCTCCGACGCAAAGGGAAATGAATCCTCGGCCGATATGGCAGGATCCTGGAAAAGGATCCTTAGAAACGTAGATTGAATCTTACCAAATGTAATATCAGGCACTTGGTTTTGGTTTAGATGATTGAGATGCTTCTATGTAAACCACGCAATAAACTGTCAACTGCATTTTCCATACTTGTAGTTTATAGGTGTAAATAGACGGTAATGTGTTTAATTGCGTTCATTTTTCTTGATTATGTTCTGAGTTCGTTTCGTGTGTTATTTGTTCTTTCTAGATGTCCCTTGTGGTGTCATAATGTCGCCTTTTGAGATGTGTTTGTTGCATATCATCAATAAACTACTATATACGTAAATTACTCACCACTACTGTAACGGTCAGCACGCTCTCCACATGCATCTTTTATCTCTCGATTGTCTCCCCATCCCATGGGGTATACCACTGCTGCGCCACACACTAGCACCGCTAAAAAAGGCAACTAAGTAAAATAAACCAAACTCCATAGATCAACAGTGGTGGTGTTTATTTCAGTACGCACTTACCTGACACTATCTGGAAGAATCCTACCACGGGTGCGGTGCCATGTGATACAATATCACTCATGCACATTGATGGCAACAACAATAAGACGAGCAGCAGGGATAGTGATGCGCCTCCCGCAGCACAAACAACGGCCAATTGCCAGTAGAAGGAAGGCATTGCGGAGAATGATTCATATCTTCCACACTCTTCGACGAGGAAAACCCGACGTGACTCCTAAATAAGAAATATCAATAAGTGTCTGCAAAGGTGAAACAAGAACAATCAGCACTTACCTTGTATTACGCATGTATGGCAGGACAGTACAGTCAAATAAGCACAATTTCGTTTGTGTGCATATTAAGGCATAAGGAACAACCGACCTTATCATAAAGAGGGTAGTTACATCGTTTATAAACACCAAAGTATGCAGGCATATGCCGATTGTCAACCACGACCTTTCCAATTATCCATTCTGGTGATAAAACGGCTCCTGAATACAAATTAGACTGTTTAACTATATAAGTAGCCATGCACAAAGAATTCGTTATCAGCTAATGGTCCAGACAAGCAGTACGACAACAAAACCCGCTTACAGTATAATACTAATGGCAGCACCAACGCGGTGGAAATATTGCTTCCTGTATTACTCCACTAATGTACAAAATTAAATAACCCATATTCCTACCTATAATGAGCACAGTGCTAATGCAACTGAGCATTGTCCAGAAAAGTCCGATGCATGTTAATCCTGACGCCATCACATTACTCTGAAAAGGATCCAAGAAAATAATCACTCGAAAAGTAGCAGACACACGAATTTTAGCCGTTACAGAAGTATATGAACCCTACAATGCGAGGCCTGCTCGTCTCACGTTTTAGCTAACACATCTCACAGATGGTAATTTTTTCGGTGATCTGGTTAGCTAAAATTCCAGAAAAGAAATTTAAAAACTGAATGACAGAACATCTGCCACAATATGTCAGAGGATAGGCCGCTTTGAAGTTATAAAGCTTGCAACAACCAGATGCGTCTTGTTCAAACAAGATATAAGAATTAACATAAATGTGTATCGAACAGAGAGAACGTTTTCTTAATAAGCAAGCAAAGCTTGTCCATTCAAAGATAATTGCCTCTTATATATTATTATTTAGAAAAACGAAAAACAGTATCAAATGTAATTTAACATGACTCTTAGAACATACATCATGGCCTTGTGTATGTTTTACTCTAGCAAATACATAAAAACATCAACTGATGAAATACTAAAGAGGTGATACAAAGAAAAAGAGTGTTGCCTCAAAAAATTTGATAGTTGCCGCAAAATATCAAAATGTTGAATATGTTATTGTATGAACTGTAAACATGAAGTTTGTACTAATCTGTGTTGGGATAAGAGCTGACGGTCGGTGCGGTTAAAACCCCTCAAAGAGAATGCAAACAGCAAGTGAAGAAGAGAGACATGAATGGTTTGGGTGGTACATGCCAGAACGCAAAGCCGCAAAATTGAGATTTATTATCCCTTAACGACTGAAAACAAAACTCGTAATCGCAGGGTTTGTGTACCTTGTAAGCAGGATAGTGTCTTTCGCATAATAAGCGCTTGTTCTCAATTAGCCACCGTGTAAGATTTAAAGACTGTTTTAAGGAACAAGTCAAAAATACTTAGCATTAGTGATGTTTAATTAACTTTTTGAATTCGAGCGATTGGAATGTCATACTTGAGTTACAAAGACATACACCACTGTGATAGTATTGAAAATAGTGTATATAATACATACAGAGTAATGGAAATAAGACATATATGGATTGCGCCATACAGTGATTAGACAAGAGTCTATGAAATACTTGCTTTTCTTGCAAGTGAACACTTGCTTTTAATCCAAGCTAAAGAGGCAATGCAACAAATGCGCGGTGCGAACTACGGTCTTGGTAATGCGGATTTGCGGTAGCGGAAGGCAAGGAAAGTGGTGCGATAAGCACACTTCCTATTCACACTCATGCACGTAAAGGGCATGCACTCGTTCCACAAGGTTGACAACCATCAACACCACACTTAGAGTATGTAAATGCCGATCATGAAATGGAAATTGACAGGAGTACCCGTATTCTGCAACAACAAAAAAAAAGAGGAAAAGTGGCTAGTTCATAAACACAAAGTGAATGCAATGTATGTAATCTAGGTTTACGAAAGTAGGCTTTGGGTAGGTATAGAAAACTGCAAACTATATTATTATTATTGTGAAAGTGCTTTCCAGCAACTAGCAGAGGAAGGGTAACCTGATACAGTTCTTTTGTTTTAGGCCTATCCAATCTTTTTCTATGAGAAACAAATGTTCGCGAATAGAAAAACGCGTCGTAAAAAAATTGTGATATTAACTTTGATTAAAGAATACAGAAATATCAAGCAGCATAATCACTGGCGAATATTCGCATTGATCCTAAAGCGTTGCAAAACACACTACAGTCCAAGGGTGTATATGTAGACGCGGACAGATTCTTATTGTAGAATGCTAAATGTGTCAGTGTTGGTGCCGCTTTGGTATCCGATTACACGGCTGTTCTTCGCCTTCCCAAAAGAGCCACATCCCCTTTCTTTGCGCGAGATTCGTTTGTACTACTCGTGCAAAAAACAGTCGATGCAATTCAGGGCCTCACTCTTTTAGCAACAGTCGGTGACCCAACGAAAGTATGAACAGAGGCAATTAACAAAGCAAAAGTAGGCAAGCTAATGCCAATTATTCACTTGTATGTGCCAAATACAATCAGCAGTGTTTTCAATGTATGGAACATATTGCAAGCAACGCTCTCTGTAATATTATCCTCTAAATTTGCAAAACATGGGAGTTTGAGAAGGACAACAATTGCTTTCAACACATGTGAACATTCATGCATTCTTAGTTACAGGTAATGCGGCATAACTTGGGTTAGTGTAAAATTGATACCTAAAAGAAACATTGATCAAATCGGAAGTGAAGAACTACGGAAGCAGTCTCACAGGAGCAAGGCATGCAAAAACATCAAGCCATCAAGCACAATGAAGCTTCACCCTCTGGTGGTGGAAAGTGAGACCATGTTTGCTAAAGAAGTGAATGTGATGTTTTCCAATCAAGGTCGACATAGTCAACATTAGAGCCTTCTTCCTAGACAATCCAATGAATGAGTTTGCGGCAAAAAAAGTACTTCGAACAAGTTTTCCTCTCAACAACTGAAAATTATACGGTTTCGCTAGTACATATACATGTCTATTGAACGGCATATTATTCAGGTGTGAAAACAACAAAATTGGGCTTGGTTTTTCGTCTCATAATTTGGCCCAGAGTGCCAACAAGTATATAGTAATACACCATGAACCAAACCTAAAGCCATAAAACTTCATAGTTGATCATTGTTTTCAAACAAGTGTTTCAGAGAAGTGTATTCTGTGAAATGGGAGGCTATGCCCACAGCTGTAATTCGAGTCGATTGACTATGTCATCAACTCATGTTTGTGATTTCTTCCGCAATTGCAGCAATACATATGACAATACATATAATAATCTAGACAATATTTGGACATTGTTGCAATTGAGTAGCTAACTTCGTTCTTGGGGGATATGCGGCTGTAAATATGAACGAAACTATTAAAAAATAATTGGGATCAGATAATTTAAAATAATCACTGGGAGTTCCGAGAGCATGTTTGAAGATATGATTTCATACGAAATTATTGCAAGTGAAAAAAATGTTTTAGACGTGTTTATGCAAAAAAAGAAGTTTAGTGCAGAAAATAAGCCAAGAAAAATGTTTGCAGGAAGACTAATTTCATTGTTTGGAAACACCCTCTTGAAACACCCTCTTGTTGGCTTTTTTCCAATAAAGAATTCTGCTTCTCATTCGTCGGAAGATAAACTAATGAAAGTGAACGCAGTTCGACAACTAAACATTACGTTGCATGTAATTTCCGATTGTTTTACAAATCGTTCCATCAGCATACTTAAACCAAGTAAGAACTTTTGTAGCTTATTATTAAGGCATACATAAGTAAACAAGTTGAATCTATTTGACTAAAATTGCCAAATGAAGGTGGGTTCGTTTTCCCGGCGTAGATCAATTAAGCTTGGCAATACATTATGGCATTCGTTATGAGGTGAGGGTGCGTCCGGCAACATGCAATTGCCAACGAGAATAAGGGAATTATTCATATTGTTGGGAGAATGTATTGAATAATGATGGGTTTAGCAACGTTTCAATAAAAATAACGTACTTCAATGAGTCATTAGATCAAAGAGATCCACATGGCTGTTATCTAACAGAAGCAGATCAATTGTTAAGTAAATTAACATTCGATAACAATGGATAAGTTATGCTATGAATAAATTGAATGAGACAAGGTGACGATGTACCGAAAAAAATTAGCATGTTAGTTATTGTGTGTGTCTATTTTGGTTGACTCGACCTTGATGTGTCAGGCGTACAACACATATTTGACATAGATACACTGGATGTCTTGAAAGTACTACACTCGCATTCTAATTCCAATTCTAAAATGAGAAACCTATGTCGTTGCCTAAAGCACAATGCCCCGGGCGGAAGCGGCACACATACGCGTTTTATAGCCTCCCGCCAACTTTCTATTCAAAGGACGCATTATTCCGAGTTGTAATAATGGGCACTATTTTTGCGTGTGCACTCCCCACTAACGAGCGAGCAATTAATAGTGGATAGTGAAAGTAAAGAGTAAAGATCCAAAGAATATAGTTAGTATAGGTATGCTAGTTTTAGTGAACAAATTTTCCAACAATACACATATGCATTGAAAGTAACCCTATTGTGTCGCGAGCCCTCCGGAAGTATATAGAACACAAGCGAGATGGAACATTCTTCAAAATAAGTTGATCGCTACCTGGTGCGACAACTATGTTAGTGATGCAATTTGGCGACAAAAGCGCTCCTGCGGCTTAGTGTGATTCTCACAAGATTATAATGTTCACGAGAGGAGGCAACCTTTGTAGTGGTCGAGGGTCTTTGCCCAGGGCCCTTTCCACCCTCAGGGGGATTTCTTGGACCAGACAAATGGCCACCACGCAAGAGGGCATTCCGGAAAGCAGAACATTAGCATATTCAAATTAAGGCCACACCGTCCGAATAGGGAATTGTCGCCAAGGAAATGAGGAAAAGTCGGCGTTTGCACGACAACAGACCATTCTTCACCACAGTGAATACAAATATGGAGAAGGGGTGCACCAAAATGTTTTTGCCCGGAACCTAGAACTAATGGAAGACTAGTGTCTTCAATTTCGAAGAAAAAATGTTTGCATGAAACACTGCAATAGCGGTTCACATAAAAAGCGAGAATTCGTTCTTATAAATAACCGGCCATAGTGAGATCTGCAAATTCATTCACACGCTAGTTTCTGTATCTTCTTGCTCATACGGAACAATATGGCTGTTGCAAGTGAGGTGCTAAATCAGTCATTTTGTTGGCTACTCTTCTGATAAGAAACTGCTACCCTTTTTCAGATGGGAAAACATAAAATTCCATTCCAAAGACACGCGTCGAAGCCAAAATTTTCCTTCTCTCTCTCTTCAAAATCTCTGATAGTGCACATTTTAACCTTTTAGCAGCAGTACGGACTTTTAATAACTACATACATAAATTCAGAAAGTTGACATAACATTTGACCCTACTTTTAATTGCGGTAGTTCTTGTTGTTAAAACCATTTACAAAAATCATTATGCACGTCTTTGTAGTACTTATTTGAGGCCAGCATTACCGTAGAATTCTCAGAGGTATTTTTTACTGGCATATTGCAAATTCGAAATGTTAATTTACTTTTAGAACAAAACCGACTCCCAAAAAGTAAATCAACTTAAACTAGGATGCTCATAAGTCGGAGTCTTTTCAATGTTCTTCAATTGTCATTTGGAATGCTCTGCGTATTCTTCGCATTTATCTCACAAGCATTTATTGTGGAAACTGTTTTGGAAAATAGAAGTAAAGTGGACTCACGAATTGATAAACATGCCGGATATTACAGGTATTCCTCAGTCTGATAAAACAGAACATGTACTAATATGTAAAGAACGCCACTAAACATCAAGAATATGAATAATAGTACAAACAAATCCAGATGCTTATGTACCTGCTGCAGCATGCTGCCCCTTTTCGAAAACCAATATTTCTTTGTTTATTGACCAATTAGCGCGTTGACACATAATTGCCCGGCTATATGGTATACATATGATTAGTGGCCATCTTGTCTGTTTTTATGGGACTTTTTCTTGTGTACAGCATTGTCTTTGACAGCAATCCGCGTAAGAACGAGACGACCTACAGTCGTTGATGTGTGAGACTTATCATGTTTACAATACCGTAACTTAACTGCGAGAGATTTAGTTTCGGTCGATGTAGTTTGTAACTGTAATAACTGTTTGCAAAGGATGCGTGAAGTGAAGTACGTACGCACCGCTACTCACTTGTGGTTAGGACCGGAAGTGGTCTCTTCAAGTCCGGAAAGGAATAGTGTTCAGACTCTAATTGAACTAATAAGCAAACTCTTATAATCCAGAAGAAGTGTGCACTTAAACACGCGATAGCAATTATTATCTTAGGAACCTATACTGGAACATGTTAATCCCTAACTATACTGGAACATGTTAATCCCTAAACTGAAAAGAACAAAAGTCATCGCACACGAGAAACCGCGGCGACAAGAATATATTGAGTGTATAATGTTTTATTTCAGTCAAGCAATGTTATACGGAACGTTCATCTTCGGTAACATCGTAGCTCCACCACTGGTACATCTTTTGACTGCTCGCTATTGTCTTGCAATTGGAGGGTCAGCTTATACACTCTACATGGCGGGATTCTTGTTCATCAACCCGTATTATCTATATGCATCCGCACTCGTTGAAGGCTTTTGCGCGGGACGTAAGTGTTACAAGGACTTACAGAAAGAACTTAGATACTTAACAATTATAGAACTTCAATAATTACAACTTCTGTAAAAATTGAGCGAAATTTGAAAAACAAGTGAAAATTCGACTTGTCACAAATAATAAGAACTTATTCGCGCGGTGCTGTGATGTCACAAGCTTTAAAAAACAATTTCAGTGCTCTGGACATCAGTTGGCCAATACTTGGCGCTGAATTCGAACTCGAGCACAATTGCGAGGAATAGCAGCATATTTTGGGTCATTTACATGTCGAGGTAACGTCGAGAAATTCTTTTTTTTATATTTAATTTCATTAAATCTTAAAACATTCTCATCTTCTTAGTTTTTCCCTGTTACCTTATCTACATGGCATGGAATCAAATATCTTGCATTTGTTTAGTACAGTCTTCGGCGGCGTGTTTCTTCGCATTGTCTTTGGCAACAAGGCAGATAAAGACATTTCAATGGAGACAACAAGAGTGATATATGGATCCTTTGCTGGTCTCGCTCTAACTGGAACTATTGTGATGTTGTTATTAAGGAAACCTGTAAAAGATCCGGAGCCCAGCAGTTATAGAAATGAAATGAGTCCGTTTTTCGTCTTGTTTATGTTTCACGACTGTGACACTTACATTTATGTACACAAGGGTGACCACATTTAGCAGAGCGCTGCTAATGTCCGAGATATCAGTTTAAGTGTAAGCTAGGCTATTTATTTTCGCCCTTCAGGAAAATCCCTTCGACTTTTGAAGACTGTCGATATGTGGTTGTTATCGCTTCCGTTTGCATACTCGGGAATTGAGCTGTCCTTTTGGTCAGGAGTATATCCTACTGCTCTCTCCTTTACCAAAGAATTTTCTGTCAACACCAATCAAATGATTGCGTACAATTCAATTTGTTTGGGATTTGGTCAACTTATTGGTATGTCCTTATCCACCAGCAACATTCAGCGCAAAAAAAGGTTTGTAAAAACATAGAAGTCAAAAAATGGCTACATATTGTTTTAGGCGGTGTAGCATTCGGTGTATTTGGAAATAAAACCAATAAATTCGGACGATATCCCATATTGTGGGTTGGCAGTGTGGTGTCCCTTGTGGCCTATATCCTTATTTGGATAAATCTTCCCGGCAACTCGTCATATGAAGAAACATACAAAACTTCGCTTATTCAGCCGAGGTACAATCCCTTCGATGTTTGAATGCTTCATTGCAAAAGGTAGAAAACAAACCAAATTGTGGACCTTTATTAGCATAGTACTGTTAACTTCTTTCAAGCGTAAACCTGTGATCATCAGAATTACTATCTACTTGTTGAATTCAGTGTTCTTCTCGGGTTGATCTGTGGTGGCATGTTGGGTTTCTGTGATTGTTGTGTGAACACTCAAATATACTCATTTGTATCAGTCAGATATGAAGGACAGACTTCGCAAGCATTCGCGTCTCACAAGTTCTTTCACGTGAGTTCACTTCTTCGTCCGAAGACATCGCATTACTTTTCAAATATAAAGGTGTCCAAACTGCTAGACTCAACTGTTATCGACAACCGACTATAGTGTTTGTAAAAACGTTGCGAAGCCTTTTCTTAGTCTAACAAATTCTCGAGATGAGAAACTTAAGAGATGGACGCTTGATAATTCCAGATTTATTCTAGGCAGTCTTCAGTTGTGTTTGCATGTTCTACGGCAGCAAATTTTCGCTTCGGGTGCAGTTGATAATCCTTGCTGTTGGAACAATATTATCATCCCTAGGATTCACACTCGCTGAGAAACGATTCAACACAAGACAAAATCAGGTCTTACAACAAAAGCATCATGAAAAGGAAGACGTGTATTCGTCGGCCTAGAGTCCATTGTACATAATGTTCATAATAAATATCGTTTAAACAAACGTTGCGATTTTCTTGTTCAAAAGAGCATTTTCTTAGGAGCATTTTATGCACTAAAGCATTTTATGCACAGTTGAGAATTACATTATACTTAGTATTGTTTACTAATTAATAATATGCAAAAACAAAAATAAATTTCAATTAAAAAAATCCTTTATTGTTGCCTATGACGATCGTCCAGAAATATTTGCAATTATTGACGTGCAGGACCATTTAGTGACATGACATCGATCCATGATCCATTGACACGCCCGCAAATTCAAAATGCACTCTCTCATAAATTGCAATTCTTTCTCCAAAGTTTCTGTGCAGCATCTTTTTGGTATATAATAGGTCGATTCCTTTTTCGGGGCTATTTGGAAATTTGGAACTGTGGTTCTCGGAGAAGAGGGGGTCAGGAATGCGGGAGTCTAATCTAGGATCAGCACTGCAAAATTCGCCCATTCTGCGTCGAATAAGGAGCACTATTTTGGTGTCAGTTTTAGAACGCCTAATTGATGATTCACCGGACAGAAAGAATTACAAAATGCCAATGTAAACAGGGTATTTTATTATGGTGTTTCATTGTAATTATTACACAATAATGAGGAATGTTAGTTAGTACGGTGGAAAACAAGATTCAACATTCTGGTGAATCGAGCATATGGATATGTTTACGTCCAGGATCGATGTTTACATCGATGCGAGGCAAATCTGCTGCAATCCGCCCGTGCATATTTTTATTGTTTGTCATATTTTCTTACTTTCATGTACGGAATTCCTCTAGCTTTCTAGGTAGACCGTTCACTAACCAAATTGCTGGCTAACTAGCCGTATGTGAACTCGTGTAGCTGAAGTCAATGAACCATAGAACTCAATTGAACGCATCTCCCACTAATTTGAGGCCGCAATATTAGAATAACCTTGAAACAGCGACGCATTAGATTGCCTTAAAACCCACAGTAATAATCGACGTTGTACGTTCATCTTCATCATCGGGTCTACATTACAATATATAATTAAAATAACATCAAAAAGATAAGGAAAATTCTTTATAACTACTGCGTGGAAAAACAGAAGTCCCATTCGTATTTTCTCTGAAATTACCTGGGATGCAGTTCAAATCATAAATAACGATAATCTACTTCATCTACATGTAAGCGGTTTATTTTTCCTCTTCTTGCTCCGTCGTTTATCGCATCAACTGCAAGGATTTGTTGTTCCAATTTTTTTCTCACAAAATAGTTATTTAATAATACACACTTTTGATGTTAAGAAGTATTTCATCTAAGACGCTCAACCATAAATTGGAAATAGGACGGTTGCCTATACCAGTTGATGTCTTGTTAGATCTGACCTCGCCAAGTGTGTATCCTTGACATCTCAAGGAAGGGACTACTCCAAAGGGGTTGTTCCACGCCTAGCTGCTATAATACGACCAGTCGTTTATATCACATAAAGATATAGATACCCGTTGGAGCTTCGAGTCCCCACTTTATTATTTCATATTTTATCTTAAAGAATTGTTCTTCCTTTTACTTGAATTTGCATGTTCACGATGATTACTTTAAAGGACATTTTTATGCGTCCACTCTGAAAAAAAGTTATTGAAAAAAGGAAAAAGAATCTAAATAGAATCAATGATGTCTTTTACGAATCAGATCTTCAGCGTGGTCCTTTACATATGTATGTTCTTTGAGCCTCTTCTCCGAGTGTTTGTTTTGGCAGGCTTTCCCCTGTTAGTGTACGCTCGTGTTGTTCCGTTCCTTTTGTTTGTAAAAAAAAATCGAGGAAAACCCCACAGGCGAACGTTCTAAATCCTAGTGTCCTAGAAATAAACGGGTAAGAGATAAGCGTATTTCTTTGTGAAAGAAACAGTACATCCATTATAGCGAACCAATGTAGTTCACCGATAATTTTGAGGAACCAATCAGTGTTGTTTGAAAAACCATGAACTGCCTCAATTCAATATTTCCTGAACTGTTTCCGAGCGTTGCGTCTATGTTCCTCTGCTCCTATATTTGTCTTTTATATGACGCGAAGTATCGCGGAATAGTATGAATTGGCCATGAATCACGATCCCCGTACTGTGTACATTTCCGCCCTTACTAAATGCAATTGGCCCGTGGAAACCACATACATATCGCTAAGGAGCTTAGGATACTTTTCACTTGCTGAAGCGTCTTAGGCGTGCAAACTTTCTGTGCTTATAGCAAGAAACAAGAAGTGGTTCAGCTTCTGGAACAACGACAAAACTAGTCGGTAAATAAATGTCAATGAAAGTATGTATTTTTCGGGAAAAAAACTTTGAATGTGTTATACTGCAGGTGACGCTTTCAACATTAAGGGCTTCAACATTAAGGCATCCAATGTATGGTAATACAATCCGTTACGCATACTCATAATCAATTCCATAATATATGACAACTGACAGTTCTTTTGGATTCGTGACTAATCTCACTGCCCGACAATCGTTATTGCAATGAGTAATCATATCCAATTCATCATTTCTTATATCGTATCACATATTTCAAAACTAACAAACCAAATGAATATTTGCTCGATATAGACATATGATGAAGACTTGAACCTTAATGCTTTGGTACCCAGAACCTGATAAAGTCAACAATATTGGACACAAAGCACAAAAGTGCGTGGGATGCCGATCGGATCTCGGTAAATAAGCACTATTATCTCACAAACATTTTTTTTTACAAATTCCGCCCACTCGTCAGAAAACTCAAGGCTACTGGTGACCCGAATTTCATAGATTTATAGAATTGGTAACACCGGTATTTCACAATTATGCCAGTCCATTGATATGTTTTGTTTTCCAATATGGAAAATGCTTTGTCTCAATCCCTCCATAGCAGAAAGCGACTCAAATATTATTATTTTGTTGGAAATTGATTGCGATTGAAAAAATGCAAGAGTGCCTTGTGGAGAATATTATTTGATTATGCACGACCATCTCCTACTCAATAAAACGTGCGTAGTTGGCGTAAACAAAAATTGTTGAATCAACAAGCTCTCCGAGGGCACCTTCAGTTTCAGAGTATTCTTTCGTTTTTTTAGATGAAGCTATTACGCATCTGTCTATCGGTTTCCGTTGTTGAATACTGAGTAGATGCCGCAAGTTTTTCAGCACAAAATGTTTTCATTAATGCTAACACAGAGGCTTTTTCAACAATGACTCACTTGTGTTCTGGAGAACAATATTTACTTTTCATTCATTCGATTCTTGACCTTCATTTACTTATGTGACTTTTGCCGCCATTGGTTCAAAAACATAAATAATTAGTTTAACTTAACATAATGTATGCATGCTTATTATCCATTGATTTATAGTTTTTTGTTTTGTTTAGATAGCTGATGGTTTTTGAGGGAGATTCCTTGTAGTAAAACCAGTGGAAGAGGCAGAGGAGGAAGGGAACCGAGAGATACAGTGAAAGAAGAGATGCAGAGACAACAACGCGAGAGAGAGGGTGACTGTTTTGGTAAATGATTCACAGTCTCCGCCCCTTTTTGGGGCCACCAATTTCGGAGTTGTTTGGAAACGGGGCGACCGGCCGACACACACAACACTCAATCGCTTGACTCGACAATTTCCTTCTTCATTTTACTATCTACTGTAACTTTCACAACAATTTTTGACTCCCGAAAGCAATTTTCACAGACTCGTTTTTTTTATTCTTACGAAATCATGCTCATGATATATTTCGGGCAACTAGCGCTACATTGATCTAATAGTCTGTAAACTAGTGAAGACACATTCCTTTTGAATCTTTCTCCTCTTGATTGAGTTAAATTGTTAGTCTTGTTTTCTGTTCCGATGCGCCCCTTTTTCAAGCGCCCTTGAGTTGCTTTATGGGACGAAATTCGTCAAAATTGGACATTTTTATTCAGCACAGATGTTTGTCCACTTGCCGCATATCAAAAGAGCCCCAAAAATCGAACACGTTCTCTTTGAAATAAACAAGCAACTTTGAGTGGCAAGTTGTGAGAAAAAAGAATCATTTTTTGCATGAAAAGTAAAGTTTTTTATTTTAACTAAACTTGCTTACTTCTAGTGCTTGAATGCCCTATAATTACATTGAAGAACCTTGCTTGAAAACTCTATTTTCGCGACGCGCTTTCTTTTCAGCTTTATTCGTTGCGTTCAAATTGGTCACATTTGTTGTTCACATCGAAAGGTGTTCACCAACTAAACCTAGCAACAACCAAATTTTAGAGTTCAGTCACTCAACAGTTCCAACTTTCATTTCGTTGATTCTATTTGTTGGCGTTCTCTGCGCTCCTCATATTTATTTGCGTACCATTGTCCATTTTTCCTCAGGCGCTTTGTTCAATGCATCTTGTTCGTTCTGCGTGTAGTTATTTCCGAGTGCGAGACATATGCGCCTTGATTTTCCTATACTCTATTATTATTGTTTTCATAATAATCTTGTTCAATAACGTGATTTGTCGTGATTGTATGAGGTATGCGTGTATTTATGTAATTGTGTACTTTATTCAGAGCAACCATGTCGTCTGAGGCTGCCGTTCCCCCCAGTCCTCCAAAGCTTTCTGAGCTGCCGAGGATCCCATCTGATATTGCGAAGGTACTAATACCAACTAACTTTCCTCAGTTCGCTTTTATGACCTCCTTCTACTCTTTTCATAACAGTCATACTGTTTCCCTCTTATCTGCATTCCATTTCGCCTTATCGCTGTTTATTATTGTTTTTCCTCAAATTGAGTTGATAGTTGCTGTGAAGGCGGTAATCATTATTTACACATCGTTATGGGACGTCTGGTAAAAAGAATATAACAAACACGAGGTATTGTTGGTATCGACACTTACGCTCTGCGGATTACCGTGCTGCCAGTCCTTACCTTTCTTACCAAAATTGTTTTGCAGGCGGTGACCGGTGGTATCGAACTGAAGAAAGTGGAAACACATGAGAAGCAGGTTCTTCCCAGTCCCGCAGGTACATCTTGAAGTTTAATATTTTACACGTGGATGGCCAGTATTCGATGTTAATTTCCATATTAATCGGGAAATATTTTCGAATTTCATTCACCCAACACGGGCATGCAGGTACCAGTTCCTAGTGCATCGACGAAGATGTTTTCCATATATTTGCGCATAAAAAAATTCCCAGGTTGTTGAAATTTCATGCACCAGATGTTGCCTTTAAATCGAAAAAAGGCGACAGATTTCAGCTGGGTATGATGAACATCTGCTAAATAGGTCTAGTGAACACACTTAAGCACTGAAATAAAAATCAATAAAAAAAAACAATTACTTAATTGCTCTGAAATAATGACGTTGGATATGCTTTGTTGAGTGACAGGAATCCGGCTGTGTAGTAATTAATTATCATCTTCAGATGTTGCCCAAGAGAAGACTCATGTGGCCATGATCACTGATATCGAGGGCTTCGAAACGAACAAGCTGAAGCATGCCGAGACTGAAGAGAAGCAGGTCCTTCCCAGCCCTGAAGGTATGTCAATGCGCAAATCAGCTCTGCTTCCTCTATCTGATGTCACAATATTATGCTATTCAGGAAGCGATTGCTGTGTTTCATGAACATAGGGTTTCATCAATTCACGTCTACATTTCTATACCTTTCTACGAACAGTGCTGCATACGTTGCTTTATAAACCACCTATTTATAGACCTGAAAGCCGAACGTCAACACTACGAACTCAAGGACAATATTGAGCACTTTGACGCTGGCAAGCTGAAGAATGTCAGCACTGAGGAGAAGGTGGTACTGCCCTCCAAGGAAGGTAATATTGAAGTCATCGGGCAATTAGCTAATATTTACTGCTAGCAAAATTATCGATACTAAGTTGTCTAATATGTTTTTCCGTGCTTGATGTAAATATGAAAAAAATCAGTTAAGAACCCGAAGTAGGGCGCTCCAGAGATAGAGGCCATCATTGATTTCGAAACATGTGCCATCCCTAATTAATTGAATAACTGAATGTGAATAAGTTAACGTTCAGACTTGGCTCGTGAGAAGACCCTCAAACTCGCCGCCTCTTTCGACAAAACTAGTCTGAAACACGTGGAGCCCGAAGTCAAGCAAAACATTGAAGGTAAGGCGAACTTCTGAATAAAAAAGTCCATTTTTCCTGTCCGAGACCTGAGATTCTGTTAATATTTCAATCATAGCGTATGTCGCTTGCTTAGAAAGAAACGAGTTCAAACCGCACTTCATTCAATTAATTTCAGTTATCGATGCATGAAAACGTCGTCGAGCTGCACCATCGCTTTACTACAATGGATCTATTACACTATTTATTATAATTATTTTATCCCCACCAGTTATGTGCCTAGTATTCGTAGACCGCCACATTGCTTGCTTATCCTGACAACAGTTCGGCCTTCCTTTAAATACTCGTGATGTTTTCTTCTTTTTTTTCATTTCACTTCCCTTTAATGTTTGACACTTGCTTTTAATTTATCGTAAGGTTTCTTGATCTGGTATATACCCAATACATGTATTTATCCTTGAATGTTCCTTGTGTATGTATACCATACCCCGTGTGTATAAAAATCTGTACTTTATGACCAGTTTGCTTAATTATTGGTGCACCATTCAGTGATTTCAAGTATGGCAGAGTTACAGAGCATTCATGTAGGCACTCTCTTCTCTAACAATTCACAGCGAGTGGTGTTTTCCCCGTATATATGAAACACAAGGCTAACCTAATGAGTAACTGAGCAAAGAAGTGAAGCACAAGGCTTGGTAGCTAATAAGTAGGAGATGTGCGGTTTAATCAAAGCTACACATCAATTAGATATTTGTTTCCTCCTTTGTTATTCATATGTACTGAAGAGAATCTTGGTACTGATGGCTGGTTTAAGAAATAAACAAAAAAAATAGATAAAGTTATGAAAATTAGGACTTCAATCAATCTCTACTCAGACAAATTAAATTACATTGTTTTAAGCTTAAAGGATTTTGTAGTAAGGAACCTTACCATTAGAAGCAACACAGTTCGGAAACTGGTTTCCAAGTATAATTTTCCATATCAATAAGGACATTTGTACGATTTTACGAAGGACCTTACATCGTAATCTAAATCATATTTTGCATAATGCGGTTAAGTGACCGTTGCTTAATTGTAAAGATATAGTACCCTTAGTTTACTTTGTCACATTATCTAATTATAAAACGAATATTACCTCAACACGCTGCAAGGTTTGAAAAGAGAAGAATATTAGGGTGCGTTTGAATGCGCGCCATAGCCTGTCCATCATTGTTATACTTGATTTCCACGTGAATTGGAAGCTGCAAAGGGGGGGGGACCCACAGTTCGTTGGCTCAAACAAAACTGCGTAATTAGAGAGTGTGTACAACATAATCCAATGCAGGAATCGATCCGCGATGTTTTGCCGATCAAAGTTTACAGTTACTGCAACATTTACAATTTAATGTGTTCAATAAACTATTATGTTCAATGACTCAATGCCGCAAGGGCTTGTATTTTCGGGAAAATTTGTAGAAGTTCCCAAACGGTGCCATTCCACAGTTTCCCATGCGTTTTCTCGGATCTTCCATTTCCATTCTTCCTAGTGTATAAAAATCGGAGAAGTAATTAGCATCGGTAAAGGTTTCCATACATAATGTCACATCTGAAACACAAAAACAAGAAAGTTTTTATTGTGAAGCATAAAGAAAAAATGATATATGGTAGAAGAAATGTATTAAAGCCCAATGCCTCACGATTTATCGAAGGTACACGCATTTGTATCCGCGTGAATGAACTCCCAGCGGTTATGTCTTGTGTGCCACCAAACATCAGGCCCGAGAGAAGACTGAAAAATTGCATAAGTTAGGCTGAATGACGGGTCAATCTAGGTAATCACATGCCATTCTTAACGTCCTATCGCAGTCCTGCTGCATAACAAAACGTAACCTCTATGCTTCTGATGGTATATCGTCTACGTTTAGTAGAAAAGGTGACTCTTACCATATGTAAATGTCGGAAGGTCGCACATATGGTAGAAACTAAATGCGCCCACATCCCGCCGTGTGATCCATGAGGATTCAGGATGCTGCAGATTGATGAATCTCATGTACATTCCGTAAAAAAATCATGATTCAGCTGTAAGTTTTCAGTCTGAACTAGCCAGAGAAAGTGAATCTTACCAAAAGTAAACGGAGTAAGCCTCCAAAACTGAGCAAAGACTTGGTTCGCACACTCCGTGATGTCACTTAATAGCTCCAGTTGTAAAAGTGGACTTCTAAAACAACAGTAGCATGACTTAATTGAACGAATAGTATATTGGACGTATTACAAGGACGGGAATCAATCCCACGTCTTTCGACAACCTGTGTACTGGTACTGCATTGAACTCAAGTTCTTTGACTAACAACTTCTCAACGACAACTGCTAACTTACCTCAGAAGCAGACCAAGACGACACAGGAGAAACGATGAGCATTGAAGTGAAGCCGGAACAATAAGTTGTCGGTAAAACCGATTTAAAATTTAAAAAAGTAACTGAACATGCATATGAAGCGTCAGTGGTAGAATGCTCGCCTGCCACTCGGGCGGCCCGGGTTCGTTTCCCGGACGGTGCACCATGTGCGGATTAGCTATAGTCTGCGTATTATGTTGTGTACGGTATGTGAAATGAGAGCACGACAACAATAGAGAGTATTTATTAAATAACAATGTCGATGTGAGAACCACACTTTCTTCTACTCCAGCTTCGCTTATATACGGGCCAGCTCGGACCCTAATTTGGTATTCCACTTCTAGTCGGTGCCAATCACGCGTGTTCCTTTTTTATCCCTTCATCTCAATTAGGTTCGTTTCATTTGAGTGGTGTTCCGCTTTTTTGTCCTTTCGCCTCAATTATGTTCGTCTCACTTGAGTGGTTTTTCCATCATGTCCTTTGATGCACTTTGGGTTCCACTTCGTTATGTGCATTCGTAATTGCTGTGGCGTGGACCGGAACCTGTATGGATGATTGGTCGCTACAGTAGTTGCGACATAAATATATTGACGGCCTCCGGTTACTGAAACACATCAAGACAATATTTCATGGAAAACTAGAATGGTGCTCTTAACTAACCACATCCTTACACTATCCAGATGGAACAATTTCATCCAACGTCGACGGTGAATACAGGCCTCATCAGCGAAAAGAGCGGCAATCCAGAAAGTGTCTTGCTTGAAACCAAAAAAAACGGCGAGAGCAAAAAGATAGTTACTAATTTAATACGTGCTTCTACAAAAACTACACAATACTAAATTTCGCCCAATGGAGTCTCCATCACGGTCCATCATGGTAGATAACTCACACTCATAATATATTATATTTTAACTCACCTCACACTCTCATACGGTATTCAATTCCCCGAGTTGGAGTTGCAAGTTATGAAAGTGAGAACATTGGGGTGTGTTTGAATGCGCGCCATAGCCTGTCCATCATTGTTATACTTGATTTCCACGCGAATTGGCAGCTGCAAGAGGGGCCCACAGTTCGTAGGTTCAAACAAAACTGCGGTAATAGGGAATGATGTTTTTACGACATCATTTTGCGCAGTATACAAATCTATAGCAGTTTTAAGTACTGTTCAACGGTCACTTTAGACTATTTGACCTCTCACCAATAAGCTTTTGTGTGGAAATATTTTGAATGACACACCATCGAATGACAAATTATCGAAATTGTGTGTGACCATGTTCCCATCGCATCTTTAATTTGTATTCGTATGAGTCCTAGCTTCTGTTATTATATTTTAAAGCTTATGATTAATATAATTTAAATGTTAATCAAAAGCATGCAGGACATTAGGTGCCGCCTTAATTTTTTTTTCAAAATTATTATTCATAGTTCCCATTTTGTCTAGTGGTTAGTCATAAAAGCTGATAAATAAAACGTTTTAATAAACGCACTGTTGCGTTCATTTTTTTTGTATGCCATGTATGCCTGCATGCACTCATTTCCTATTTACTGACCTTATCTCCCATTTGATTCCTTGTGCTCGTTATCAACATTATGTCGAATGCACCACCTGTTTTCGGAGTAAACAAATCCAGAGGAAGATATTTGACAGCGGTGTCTCTTTCGAAATATATGTATGAAGAATTTATGGACAAGTTAAAGTCATTGTTTCTGGTCAGAAAATCAAATTGTATGTGCAATATCGCAAATTTATCACCGTTTCCTTTGTAATAAACATAAAGTCAATAGGAAAAAACAATATCGTAGTAGTATAAGTTCACCACATCGTCTCTCTCTCTCTCACAAATTCTCCGTATCTTTATTTATTATGCGTATGCGTTCAAAATGTTAATGATCAGACAATGTTTCACAATTATCGGAACAAAATTCGTTCAGGTCGTGCCCGAGTTGCCTAATAACTACGTGTTGTTTGCTGACGTGTGAAGTAAATCGTCTAAAATTTTATTACGGGTATTTTTCGAGGTAAGCGGTTTTTTCAATTTATTGTTTTTGTTGACCTTTGCTACCTCTATTTACCGTATATCCTCTTTTTATAATAATTTTTTTTTATTATAATAATTTCTGACGTACACATAAAATTCATAAGGCAACATATACGCAACTTACAGTTATTCTATAACTATAATATGAGTCACTCTGCGCAAGTGAAATTTATTTTTATTTCTTTAGGCACAATGGTCGTTCAGCCTAATGCCACTCACGGAGAATATCCGGCCGCTGTACCCGTTGCCGATGACTTGCCACTTGATTCCGACGTAAGACTTCATGAAGTTAATACTCATTAGACCTAGCGAGCGCATCTAAAGTACAGCCGTGTCGTACTGGAGAGTGGAGAGAACATGCTAGAGAGAGCCGCGTACTGGATGTCGCACGCTTGACAAAATACTCTAATATGAAATAATTTCCGTTGGTTTTGTTTCATGCGAGTCGCAGTGTTGTTCACGTCGCAGTGTTGTTCACGTTTGTTGTTCTTTGTACGCATTTAGCCAGTATATTTAGGGTACTACTCCAAACATTACAATGGATACGTCCGAAGGCATGGGCACAACAACGTGTACACGGCTGATCCCTCACGATGAAGGAGTCGAGGTTCGCATACTGGGTTTCGTACAATTTTAATGAAAAGTGAATTTGAATGAAAATGTTTTGTTTAGGCCTTCAAACGACGCTTTCCAAATGCCGACGGACGTGGCGTGCGTGTGGCTGTCCTGGACACTGGAATCGATCCCTCACTCGACGATTTTAAGGTAGATTACTGAAAAATGATAAGAAGTGCATATAATGTATATATAATGCATATAATGGAACCATTTTGTAAGAAAGTATCAAGTGTCAAGTTTAACGAAACTGTTTTATTATATACGTACATTTTTATTTTTTAGGTTACTCCCGAAGGAAAACCAAAGTTGATCGAGATTTTGGACGCGACTGGATGTTGTTCGGTGGATATATCGAAAACCGGAAAGATTGTTGATGGCACGGTTACTGGTCTTACAGGAAGGACCTTAAAGGTAGGAATATTTCATATCATTTGACACAATGTAACATTTCGCTGACATGCAGTTAAAACCTATATATTCGCTAATGGTGATTTTCTGCAGTATAATGTTTAGTTCCCGGACAGCTGGGAGTGCCCGACAAAGCAATGTTATCTGGGAATGTTATCGATTGATTGGACGCATTCGAGGAACGTTGCCCGTCTGAGCAAGGTAGTACAATGGACTTACAGCTTTTTACTAAAGTTTTTTTTGTCATCGGCGAATGTTTGTCAGGAAAAAAACTCTTGTCGCTCTTATATTCGGTATTAAGTTTGAAGCTGTATTTATCATTGTATATTTAGGAAAAGCGTGAAGAGGATCGTGCAACAGAATTCAACAATCTTTTGGCCGAGGCAAGGAAGAAATTGGTAGAGCATGAGGAGGCCTTTGGCGGTTCCGTCGAGAAAGCGGTACGGGCAATCTCCTTAATATATAACTCTTTATTATAAAATCATTTTTGCTACTATCTTGATACTATTTTGTTTCGCTGCACTGTTTGAATGCACGCTGCTTTGATTAATCGAAGTTCTTAAGGAAGAGCGTCTGAACCGTGAGGAACTTGCCTCACAGATCGACCTTTTGAAGAGTTTGAAAGAAGAAAAGGACCTAGGCCCGGTTATGGATGTGGTCGTTTTCCACGATGGCGTCCAGCATAGGTGATCCTTTAAATAGTTCCTTATTTGTGCTTTTTTAATATAATATTCATTGAATTTGCTTTTGTTTGTATGACAAACCGTGCCGAAGTAGGAATATCGTTTTGTTCGGCAAAGGACTTTTGCTGCCCTGCGACTTTTTATTTTGACGTTTAGATGCGTCCTTGACTTATCCTTCCGGGGAAGACTAGAGAGGTGCCCACCGCTCGCCACTTTTTCGGACAAAAGGGAATATGGGGTGGACTTCATATTTGGCGGTGAGTGTTTCCAGTTTCCTATTTCGTATGTCTGTGAATCACCCGATGCATGTATTCGTAATTTATGCGGTTCTTCTTAACACTTACAATTAACGCTTAACTCCTGTTTCTTTCAGACCAGATGGTGTACTCTGTGTTTCTGAATATGGACGAAAAATTGGTGGATTTGAATGTGGTCACTGGTACGCATGGAAGTCATGTAGCGGGAATTCTCGGAGCGCACGATCCTAAAGATTCACTTCGTGATGGTATTGCTCCAGGCGTCGAGGTAGCTACAATGTTGTTGTACTGTATATCGTCGTACTATATGTCGTTGTGGACCGTGAGTCTTGTGGGTTGATCTTTTACCTGTATTGCAGATCGTAAGCGTGAACATCTCGGACCTTCGCATTGGAGGCACTGAGACGGGAACTGCCCTTTCAAGAGCCATGCACCTGTGTGACGTGTACAATGCCGACCTCGTTAACATATCATTCGGAGAGGGATTTACGTTCCCGAATAGTGGGTGAGTGATAAGAAGACGATCATCTTCAGTATCATTGAAATTTAATTGTAGTGCTAGCTAGGTGTAAAAAATATTATAAATATAAGCATGAGGCAGCTATAGTTCTAGATTACATAGCTCTTTCTTGCTGATATTCTTTGGCTTTATGTGTTTCTGCATAAATAAATGTTTCTCACGTAGTGCTGTTCCCTTTAGAGTTGTGAATCAAATGGTCGACGAGCTGTTGTGTAAGGGAGAAACCCTTATGTTTTCCTCCGCGGGTAATCAAGGTCCATGCACAGGTAGTGTTGGGGCACCGGCTGGACAAAACGAGAATATTATCAGTAAGTACTTCACGTAGCTATAATATACGAATTTGTGCTGATCAGCTTTCGGATCCTTGTTTATGATTACCTCATGACTTTAACGCCGTTTTGTCAACTGGATCATTTCAAGGTGTTGGTGCTGTGCTTCCACCAGAGCAATCCCACTTGTTCCATGGTTGCGTACGTAAGAATGAAGACTATGAGCTTAGTCCCTGGTCATCTGCTGGTCCGAGGTCGGTAATGATATTTTGCATTCTTTATTTCATGAATGTGATACGGTCATTTTGCGTTAGTTGTCTGGATGGCACGTGTTAGAAGCAAGCTCCAATTATGATCATTTTCTTGCAGCACTGATGGATACGAAGGTGTCAACGTTTATGCTTGTGGTGTGGCGATTGCTGCAATGCCTCGTTCATCGCAGATTAACCAGGATTGCCTTCACGGCACATCAATGGCGTCTCCTGCCGCTTGCGGGACAGCGGGTGAGAGAAGTCTAACAATGTGTTTTGGAAAAAAATACAACCTTAACTCACCTTGCTCCCTTGTTCCCCGTGAAGGAACTGAATTTTGGAGGTCCTACGACGTTTACGGAACTTTGATCTCTAATTTAAAGATGTTACACCTTGTGTTTCAGCTCTGATCCTATCCCAACTTCGTCAAGAAGGCCGCAATGTTTCCATGTTCAGCATCAAGTTGGCACTTATGCAATCCGCGACCAGATTGCCCTGTTTGAAGAACGCAGGAGTGGTTGATGTATGTCTTAATCTTATCAATTCTAATATTTTGAGTTACCTCTTGTGAAAAATGCTGCTTAGAAGTGTGGTTACGTTATTTTGAAAATGTTTCAGCCGACCAAAGCATACGACCTTCTGGATGAGTGGCTAACCCGGGGTGCACCCGATTACCCCTTGTATGGAATAAAGGTATGTGTGTATCGCTGCTTGGAAATGCTCATTTGTTTATGAAAATTGATTTCGGTGGAGTAGAACGATATTCGGAAAGTGTGATTCTCCCTTTATACTTAATACCTATTCACGCTATTTATTTATCAAGTTACTCTATGTTCTTTGCAGCTCAAGTGCACTCTCAATGGTGTGCCCACACCGCAACGTGGAATCTACTACCGCAACGAAGCGCAATTTACCAATATGCCTCATCTGTGGAACGTTTCAGTGGAGCCACAGTTTGTCAGAAACGAACGTGAGCACATTTCTGGTTCTCTAAACAACGGAATGCTTAAGCACATCAGTTTTTTTTTGTTGGCACCCATGATTCCACAACATTGCAGCTGCATACGTATATAGTGTAACTAGATATGTATCTTTTTCTTATAAACATATCCCCATGAATTAAGTTGATTCAGAACTCTCCCAAATCAAGCGTGGATTTTCGCTCATCTTCAAACTGCAGTACGTGAACGAAATGTATGAACCAGTGGATACTGGATGCATCTCATTTCCATCGGTCAGTTATTTTCCAGCACACTCAACCTTTTCGAATATACTACTCTCGAGTGCTTGTCTTTGATACAAAAGACTTGACCATATTTGGCCGCTTGGTAAACATGTTTATTGTTTTAGGAGGCCCATATGAATTCGCGCAAGTGCTCGTTCCAAGTGAAAATCGAGTCCGATGCAAACAAGGAACAAATTGGCTTTGTGAGTTTGACTGGACTTCTCTGGAAAATATATTAGTTCATTATTTAATTCGCGATGCAGTTTCCTGCCGTTCTCGACGGACAAGCGACATATCCATAGGTAACCATATTGTATGACTCTCGAGCAAAAAACGGTCATTTCTCATTCGTTAGATGTTGCAGAATCAAGTAACGAACATTTCACTGTTATGGGCTTTCTACACACACAAAATAAGCAGTGCCAGTACTTCCATAGAAATAATATTTTCAGATTCTGGGAATTGACGACTACGGCCGTCATGTTTTCAAGGTGCCAATTACCATTCGTCCTCCAATGGACAGCCCTTCATTCAACTGCGAACTGAAGGCTGGAGATCGACCGGTCAGCAAAATGTTGGCAGTGCCTGACTCTGCTTCTGTTGCAGGTAGAACTTACCTTATTTTACTTTCTTCGCCGTATATACATATTACAATCTTACCCTCTTCATGGAATTGTTACTTCATTTCAGTCGTCATTGTTAGATCAACGCCTGTCGTATCTTCTGAAACAATTGTGCTTCACTGTGCTCAACTTCACGACGGCACTGATTTTGGTCATTACGACTATTCCCGCGTGAGTTTTTTTTGCACGTTTGGTAGAAGTGCACTTTAAAGGAATGATGTCTAGTTTGCTGAATTCCTTTTTGTTTTGTCACAATGATACTTAACATATTTATTATATAGTAAGTGCTGTTTTCAGAATTTTGTGCTTGACCTGAGGGAGCGAGAGTTTGTTTTCCGTGTCGTGCCGGGCAGGTTAGTTGGTTGCCCTTTTATCCGCAATCTCTAGTTCGGCAACTATACTCGCTCGCAATATTACTGTTACACTCTTCAGGACAATGGAAGCAGTTTTCTCTTTGCGGAATGCCGCCTCGGGATCCGCCAAACTGCAAGTCAGCTTTGAGTTCATGAGCATGAACTTCCCCGATGTGCTTCACTTGGTGAGTTTCATCCTATTTGTTGATCATAACAGTGCTCATTTAGGTTATAAAAGTTGAGATTACGATTTTAATCAACATTCAGAACTCGACTGCTGTTGCTAACCGTTTTCACATTGATGTCGTGGAAACTACTCCAGTTGCTTTGGATCCGACCATCTCACTAAAAAGGGTATTTTACATTATAGATTGTATGTCGTTTAACTTTAGAATAATGATTATTACTTCAAGCCATTTCGAATTTTCTGAATACGCACAGTGGATACGCTCTGCTTTCAGACGTGTTCGTTCCTGAAACCAACTGAGTGTGCAATTGAACCACTCGGGTCGCGGGACTATTTGTTTGGCAAGATGCAGAGCAACCGTTTGCTTTTGACGTACAAGTTGAATGGTAGGTTAGCTTCGACGCATTGTGGAGTACCCGGATAGATGAGTATACGATCTGTGGTTGAAATGATGTGTAATGGATAATGCAGGGTGGTATTAGGAATGTCGTTAACTCGCATTCTAGGAAGCTTCAATCAAAAAATGCAATATCATTTAGTCACCAAGGCCGGCGAGCTGTGGTTTGCTGTCGAAGGCCTCAGCAGGTTTCTGTACGACAGTCCCATGCAGGATTTCTTCATACAAGTGTTCAGCGTGCACAAACAGTTCATGGGCGCATCCGGACCTTTCCGATTCCGCGTAAGTTCTTGTTTCATAATTACACTTCTTTTCTTTCGCTTTTGAACCATTCTGTCTATGGATAATATTTAGCATCCTATCAAATTGGGCAAGGGCGAGTATCGTGTTCTCGTGCAAATACGACACTTCGACGAGGAAGTCCTGGAAAAGCTGAAGGACGCCACATTATCGTACGTTTGATCTAACAATCAAAAGAACCAAAAAGGGCTCATGCCTAGCCCCATTTTTTTGTAAAAATGTGCAGCGTATGTATCCACTGTTCTTCTCCCACATTTAAGATAACATCCCTGATGTTGGATGCCTAAGTTAAAATGCCGCTTCGAAGTTGACTTGTTTTAGTGTCTATCAGAAACTTCCGTCCCCAATCACACTCAATTTGCTGAAAAGCTTGGGTGCAGTATTCAAGGATGGCGAAAAGTTCCCTGCTAAAGTGATTGCCGGCGGCAGACGCGTCAACTATTATGTGGAACCAATCCCGGAAGAAAAGTATGTTTTACTCTGGTATATTCTGATATTTTTCTTCCGAGTCTTAACTATTGAATGGTGTAGAGAGTTCTTCCATGCATTTCATGTTTCAGATGGAGCAGGTATATTCTTCACACATTCGAATTGACCATGTGCTGAGGTTATTTTAAAGTGTGCTTGACGTGTTGTAAATTGGAGCATGTTCTTGTTCTATAGCATTTCCTAGTTGTTGATGTGTGTCGTTCTAGAATCCTTTGGAAAATAGTTACTGTGTTTTTTAACAAATTACCAAACGAGAAAAGTTCCAATTTTAGATTATCAAGGTAATAGTTGCTTCTCGAGGTTTGTTTAGTTATGTCTTTGTTGTTCTTCCGCCGAAGTGCACGTTGTGTGAATTTGTACACTGTCAGAATGCACTTAATCATGACTTCTCTGGAATTGCGTATCCTTGTGTGTGTGTGCGTGCTCTTAACTGTGTGCAACGGGATATTTCTTGAGCAGTAGTATGGTTGCGGACATGTCATGAGTTTCCTCCCATTTAGTTTTCCACTTCGCATTTTTGCTTCAGCTCCCTTTTCGGTTTAATCCACCCCCAACAAGTAAATTTTTCTTCCCCGAATAACCACTACATGTTTTAGGGGGCTGAAGCCCGCGCCTGGTTCCGAAATTCAAGGCACTATGTCATTGTTCGGAGGTGACCAACATGATGTAGGATATCTTTGTCTTTTATTTTCTTCGTTTTTACGATTACCCTATATTTCGGTTACGTAAACAATCATCTGCCCATATGTAATGTTGTTACAATGTTCACTTTCAGGCGGTATTGGTTCCCGTAATCGTCCATGTGAATGCTAATGAAGGGAAGAGAATGAGTGTCGCTCCGAGTGAGGCCGTTCTAACGAAGCCCCCCGAAACAAAGGTTACTCCAATCGACGAAATGAATAGTAAGCTACCCTTCAATACAATGAGTAGGAATGCGGTTGTTCTTTACCGTCGTGTTCCGCGTTCACTGTTTGATTTTTACCTTTACAAGAAAATTTGGCCGCCCCATCGTTGGTTTCAGGAAATTGGCTGATATTTGTGTCTGATATATTTTTACATCATTTCTACCAGGGGTAAAACCTGCATGTTTCAGAGGAACTTCGGGAGGTGATGCTGAAGCACCTGGAGAAAATGGAATATGGAGAAGAGGTGAAACATATCTGCTTATTCATCTTGTTTTATGTAAAGTGTGGTGAGTGTAAGGTGGACATAACATTTGGTTTCAGGCTGAAGATATCTTCAACAAGTCCATGTCATGCAATGTCCAAGGAAAGCGCCCTGTCTTGCAGACCTGGAGCCGAGTTTTGCACAAAAGCGCAAAGGTTAATTTTTCACCAGCTTTTTGTCAAGATATCTTGCGTAGATTTATTGTTTTGTTGGGTTTCAGCCTACTGTGAGAGCAATTGGCGTTTATTAAATAACGTTGAGGTAACAAAGATACAAGCTTTTTTTATTTCATAAGTTTCAGAATAAACCTGAGTTGATCTGCGACCTTATGCAGAAATGTGATGAATTGGAGGAGATGTGTGTTCCACAGGAGGTACTTCGTGCGAAGGCACTTCTCGGAACAGAAGTCTACGCACCGTACGACAAGACGTTAGTTAATCATTTGTTCTCTCGAAGTTAATGGTCATCGCAGTCGAAGTGTTAATGTTCCTTTTTTAGATAAGATTCCACTTCAATCAGTTTGTAATTGGACTTGTGTGTTCAGCGTACATGCATTTAAAAGTAAGGAAAATAGTCATCTTCACTCTGGTGAATTCTGTCTAATTCAGAGATATGCAAGAGAGGGAAGACACCCTTGTGGAGACTGCGTCTCGACTCGTTGACGTATTGGCAGACTTGGTGCTTTTGCAGAAGCCAAGCAAGGTACTAGGGATTTGTTGGTTGCTCAGATGTTCGCTACACTTTGAATTCCCTCATATCACACTCCGACTCTGTCTGTTAATAATATAGGTTAGCAGTGTAATGATGAAGGCGCTAAATTTAAATAACCTGGCTGTTTTTTTAGACTGTTCCACCAACTCTGCTCAAGAACGCGGTTGTGGAGCAAGCGCATTTGGAAGCAACCGCCGACCAAATAAAACAAAAATGGAATGTAAGTAATACGGGGAAAGAAATGGAAGCTTTACTAAATCTTTAATATGGTCTTTTTTCTGGGCACCATTGGGCAATTTTGTAATAGAACTTTCTTTAGAAAGACGTCATCGAGTTGCTGGAGGAGGCGACCGTGAAACTCTTTACTTTCGTTAAGTTGAACGAGACCAAAAACGCCAAGGTAATTATACCATGTTACAGTTTATGGTTTTCCGTTCCTAACTACTTTTTGTTCTATTTTCCTGGTTGTTTCTTCTAAACAACGTCATAATTCCTTAAGGTCTGCCGATCCCTGAAAATTGTATATCAAGCAACGTTTAGGTCCTGTTTGCTATGGTCAAGTACTACTGCACCCGAAAGTACTACGCTATCGCACTGAAGCTTCTGCTGAAGGCATTGGCGGAGAACAACACCGAGAAACCGTTGTTTAACGAGACCCTGGCATCCGAGGTACCAATCTTTACTCTTTAGTGTTTGAAATTGATGTGATTTCTATAGCAGTGACATAACATGTAGGACAAACATTCACTTCATTGTTATTTATGGTATTTTATATTTACTTTCAGCTTGCCGCTCTGCTTGAATGGGACTACCTTGTTGGGTTTTTCAAGAACTCTGCCTTGCATCGATACAAGACCTCGTACAGGCCTTTCTAATGCCTGCACATTCAGAATAGGTTATTTCCTTTCTGCTCCGGTGTACCCTTTGCAGTCAAATAACTCATTCTCCTTTGCTTAAATTTTTCCGATGCGTGTATTTACCCCAACGATGCTTTCCTTCGGGTCTTCTCTATGTAAGCAATATAAGTTTTTTTCTCATTGAAATTTTAAGCAAACTAGGGTTTGTATTTTATATATTCCTTACAATTCCGTGCCACCCCTTTACTTTTTAATATGATTATTTAGTATGTCTTTCGTTAGTCCCATCTCCTGCTTTTCTACGCTTCCTTTCTTCTAATTATTGCTAAGTACGTGCAGCGACTAGGTAGCAGTACTGATATTCGTTTTCTAGCATAAATGTTTTCATCCGTCTGATGTAGCAAAACACATCAATGCACCTTTCTTTCTGCTTATGATGCTTCCAACAAATTACGGTCTATATTAAGAGTTTAGTTGTAAACAATAACAATTGTTTCATATTGGAATATTTCCTTAGAAATTGTGCAAGTGTGCCTATGTCTCCACTCCTGATGCAATATTTCTTTCACTGAAAATAAATATTTTATTTCAGCTCATGACACCGCATTTTCAGGCAGTATATTCAAGCAAGGAACAAATCAACTTGCTGTATTTACTATTGAACAGTTTTTACAAAAGAAAACAAAATAATAGCATACTGAATACACATTTCACTCTCGCGCGAGAAATTCCTCATTCTCGCTCCCGACCCGTCTGGCTGTGCTGGTATTGTTTGAACTAAGTGGCCATGTTTTCGGTCTCCACAATCCCACCTGACATGTCGCAAGTCTCTTCTATATGATACAGTCCTACAGAGGACTGTTTGCCAAAGACCGGTTCTACATGCTCTCATACATATGCGAACGTACTTTTCGACTTTGACGACAATTTTTTACAGTTGATTTACTTGCCAACAGACTTACTTTATTTTTAACTCGGATTTCCATTTTAATATAGAATACCAGTAATAGCTCTGTTTATCCAATATGCCACTATTGATCCATGTTCTTCTGTGTGCTAGGAATTACAAACTAATTTACCTCTCTATGTTACTTTGCTCTGAGGCATAGCCACATAAATGTTTTGTCATAGATGCTCTGTAGTATACAGTTTCTGTTTGTAATAATTCATACATGTCATATGGACAGATGAGCGAAAGCGCGCCATCAGTTGTTCTTCTCATGAGTCGCGTTTTCCTTTCGTAATGACTGTGATTTCTGTTTTCTGTGTTTGTGATTTCTGCGAACTTATGAGCTGTTGCGCCGAGACAATGTTTCTAACAATGAGAAAAATTGTTGACTTTCTTGTTCTCTTCCGTCACCACAATAAGTATGATATATTGATTACTTTATGTGCGCAAAGCTCATCATTATTAATTAACGTTGAGCGACGATGTAGGTTTGTGCTTTTCGGAGGTTAAAAACCGAAATACTAGTCGGAATAATAGAAATTCACAGTTGTAATAACTTTTGTAAGTCATAAGATTGTTACTTCACACACTTGCACAACGTATCTTTCTCTTGGTTTGTTAGCATATAAGTTCACCATATTGGATTGGATCAATGGTTATCTTGGTAGTTTGTGCTTTTTCAATTCCATTGTTTTTGTCCATTTGTGATACTTTTCAAATGATAAGAAGAAAAAAGCAGGATCAGATAATCAATGTGAAATGCCCGCCAAAGTACATAGCCATAAACCTCCATTTTTTGAGTGATCATTTAATTTCTCGATTGTTGAAGGTTCTACAAAAGAGGGGGAAAGACATATATTCGCATATTGCTCTGAAATTTTTTTCTTAATTCACTTGTATACTATACTCAGTCCTTAGTTTGTTTACATTGATATCGTTGTTTCATTCACTTACATTTTTTCAATTTTTCTTTCTTTCAGTCAGTGAAAATATATAAAAAATGGAGCCGCTACGAAAGTGTCGTGTGTGCGAGAAGAATCAAGCAGACGGTGCTCATTTTGGCGTAGACTCTTGCAGAGCATGTGCTGCATTCTTCAGGTTATTTATTCTATTTTATACTTGTGGAGTAGATAATGAATAGCTATGGGTTCCATTAAAAATAGATAAAAAAAATCTCCATTGCAAACAATAACACTTTCATTATATCTTATGCTCTGAAGCGAAAATATGTCGCAGTACTTGACTAATTATGAACCGCTCTTTAGACGAAGCGTGGTGACTGACAGAAAATACGTGTGCCGGCAAGGTTCCAACGACTGTCATTATGCTACAACACCTGGATCAGCAAATAAGAAAGGTATTGGATGTCTGTGTAATTTCAACTTAACTCCGATTCTCAATACCTTTTATATTTGAGTCTACGCATATATTTTCAGATGTTCGCTATTTCTGCCGTCAATGTCGATATAGAAGGTGCATGGAAGTTGGAATGCTGGCCGAAGGTTGGTGCCCGGCGCTATTATATGGTCATTCCGTGTTTCTAGGAATACACCATTATTCCTTATTTTGCCCAATGATTATTTAGCCGTGGTGAAGAAAAGGAAACCAATCGAGGAACGTCCTTCTTCTTCAAATGATCAACAGTCCTCGGAAGTTGAGGTTCTTATTGGGCTTCTTTTGAATCGCACCAGGAGAGTGTTTGAAAACACTAGAGACACATCATTGACGAAACGTTATCATGCAGTAAACCAGTATTTTTTTTTGTGTCAAACACATGATTCTTATTATATCCTACTGCTGTTATCATTGTGTTGTTAACTTAAACGCGATCTAAAATGCACACATTCAGCGATCCGCGAGTTCAGTTGAAGCATCAGGAAGTAGGAATCAGGGAGAGAATAGACAAAGAGAATCCGCGGAGTCGACTTCCTATCCGGCAAAATTAGAACCGACAGGCGTGAGACTTTTGTGGCGCGTCGACGAAAACTACAGGTGCGTCCATGTGTAGTTTTGTAGTGTGTGTAGTATGTAGTTTTGTAGGTAAACACTTTGAAACGCTCATACTTTGCGACAATTTCATTTATGCTTTTGAGTATGGTTAATAAACGTTAACATGCGCATTCTTTATACTATTGCTTTAGAAGTTTTTGTGCACGGCGAAAGAACGCGGAGGACATAATTGTTAGGTCAACCCTAGGAATGTTTGCCGCACCTGAGGTATTTAAAATCTTTATTTGCCGAAAATATTACAAAGCTAATACTTTTTTTGTTCCCAAATTGGTGCTTAAAAGTATGGGAACCATCTCTGATCGCCCTCTTATATCGATCCTCGGTCCAAAAGATATTGTATATGTGCCTGGGGGAATAGTATCGCTATAAAGAATAAAATAAGAAGAAATTTAGGGTGAATTGACTCCATTCCTTCAGCGCGCCACTTTGACCTTGCCACCTTTATTTTCACCACATAATATCCTTAAAAAAACTTCAGAAGCCCGTAGAATCAAATTTCGACACAGTCAGTAAGATAATGAGAGTGGTCGTGCCAGACATTGCCGAATTTCTGAGCACCACATTTGAGGAGTTCAACCAGTTGGATCAATCCGAGAAGGTGAGCTTTATCCTGTCTCATTTAGTGATCACATCTCATTTGTTTAAGAAATGCGGTGAAGAGATTGTCTCTGCGTTTCGTCGGTAAAATTACTAGTAGTGCCTTACATCATTTTCTCACCGAATGCTCGACTAGCATTGTTCAATCAGCTTTTATGACGAAAGGATGAAAAAAGATACACCGTACGTCCTTGCAATTAGACGGACGGAGAATTATTCCATGAACATAGCTGTGAAAAAAACGAACGAATTTCTTGCCGACACCAAACAACGCATAACGAAATATCGAACAACTTTCAGTGGCTCATTTTCAAAGCATTTGTGCAACACCTTTGGATTTTTGAATCGACGTGTTTCACACTGGCAGTCCAGCCAAACTGGGGAGCTGCGGGCTTTGAGTAAGTTCAATTTAGCTGGACCAGGCTCTTTCTAGCTGAACACACCCTGTATAAGGTAAAGGGTGAGGGTGATTACGTGCAGATGATTTCAGTAACTTGTGGATGGTCACTCAGACAACCTACATGCTTCGATCGAATTGCGCGGCATTCATCGGCACAACGAACATCAACACATCTAGCTTGGCCAAGTATGCGTGTTCCAAAATGTTTTCGAAGCAGTTGAACAATTGTTATGTGTCTTGGACTTGTAGGATACATATTTTTCTAGACTAATGGAACAGTCGATCGGGAAGCGTGAGGCTCTGACCATACTCATTCGAGACCTGGCACTCTCTCCCGTTGAATTTGCTGCTTGTATTTCGTTGCTGCTCTGGAATCCGAGTAAGTCCTATACGACAGATATGTAGGGAAGAGTTAGGCTAGTCTCTTCGAATATGTCATAGCAAAGATGAGCCAAAAGTTTTAGACTATTCAGATGTGGATGCCAAAGATCGGAATGTAATGGTACTCGCCAAACAGCAAAGGAACAGGATATTCAACGAATTGCACGAACACTATAGGTTAAACATAATTTTTTGTTTCTGCAACTCTACTTATTTTTTAGACAGTCTGTAAACTTCACAACCAAATGTTTCCTAAACGATCGCTCCAGCTAGTCTAAATCAGTTGCGTCTCGTTTATTAAGTTTTTTTCCGCTTTTAGAAATCAACTCGGCATGGAGAACTATGCAGAGCGTATCGGCGAACTTTTGAGCATGCTGTGTGCTGTACAGGTGCGTGATTACATTAGTGAAACGAAAATTATTTATGACAAACATGATTTTGCATCGAACTGTATGATGTGCATAACATAGCATACATAACAACTTGATGTATCTGGTTGTTCACCTTTTTCCCTTTTCAGTGGTGCAATACGTATATGCGTGAGGACATCGAGTTGTTCAAGTTGTTTAGTTTATTCGACAACGATACGTTCCTTTACGATCTGTGGAAATGTTGATACCAGCCATTAGAATAAAGCATTTTTTTTTACATTTGGAATTCGAACACATCATCCTCTACAGAATTTATCATAATGGTTTAATGCAACGATAAATTAATTGTTTCCTTCCCAGTCATCGCTTGCAAAAGTCATATATGAAAGAGTCATTGCTGAATACATCCATCAAGTTGTAAAGTTCCAGCTCTTCCTTGAAGTGCGTCGTGTTCCACTGAAAACAATTATGGCATTTTTAGACTGTGGACTAAAGGGGTTGAGTTGAACCGAGGTGCCATGTTTGTCACCATGATCTTGTGCAATGCATTCTACTCTTATGGTTTTTTTCTATTGAATGTAATGACAAAATGGAACGGTCATTCTTAAACTAACAATTTGCCCCATCGGAGCTAGCGAGCGGAGCGAGATAGCTCTTTTTGGTTCAAAGAGGGCGGAAGGCTCTAGTAGAGCAAAAGGGCAAACGTTATGTTCGTCCTGATCGTCTATAACAAATTAGCACGAACCTGTACCGAACTGTAGACGCACATGAGATTGCCTAGTCGTTCTGCATACCGTTCCAAGTGCAGTTCATTTCTGAAATTGTCGGTAATGATACCTTGGGTATAATATTTTTTTATAGATTCTGTACGCGTAGAATAATGTAGTACAATTCAATGCATGGTAACTTACATGTAATAGTTGTTCAATTCGCTGAATATCTTCGAACGCTCCTGTTCCGATTTGGCGGTGATGGAACGACTTTCAACACCGAAGTCTGAAGCAAAGCATTATGATATATAGCAGACAAGCGGATGTTCTTCCGCTTATCTGCTATATACGTGAAATCTTTAATATTGTGTTCAACAAACGATAACTTGCTTCTCGTTAAACGACATACTTGGATCCCAGAAAAGAAGGGCAGACAGAGCAGCAATCTCTATCTCCGTTGGATCAAGAGAACGTATTAGCGATACCAATTGGTATGATCTGCCAATGCACTGCGACAGCATCCTGAGTTGGTGATTTGTTCTTATAAACACCGTATTTGCGCACTTGAGAATTACTTATGTGCTGGATATGTTCTTGCTCTGTCGCAGAAATTCCCTGCTCATCAAATGTACGAACTGGAATACTCACTTTCCCAATGAATCCACATTATGACTGGCAGCTGAATTTTCATAGAATTTCCTTGCATTTTCACCACCTTCGATTAGTGTTGTCTGAGTGAACATCAACCTGAAATAGTTAATAAGAAACGCCTATAAGTGCAAGTTATCGGTGAGCCTTGGGTGAAAATGAGTGACTAAATACTTACGCGTCGGTGTGATCCCCAAGTATTTTATGCGTGTAATATGCGCTTTGGAAAATCCAGAGAGCTGGGGCAAAGTTGCGGAAAATTGTCCACTAAAATATAAGTTGATTATTATTCGATAGTCATGCCAAATATCCTAATTGCCACTAAAAATCGTATGCGGAGGGACCAACAACCCATCACAATAATCAGTATATTACCTGATCATCGTGCTCCAGCGTACTATATTCCTCGAATGTACTTCTTACAAAATCGATGACCGTCGGTAGAAAGCCCCGTGCCATTTGACACATCAGATTGAAGTTGGCCAGTATTGGACGCTGCAAATCAACTTTATATGTATTTGGTATGCGTCAAAGGTGCTTCTGTTTTGTACAATCTGACAAGGATGCATGTCTGTCGGTGTGCGCTTAATGCTGATTCGAGATATGACAACCTACACGTTTCTGTGCGAAAACATCGAAAACATCTCGGTAAGTAGTTTGGAGAATGGCGTATTCGGTAGATCGTTGTACAGCGGCAAGGTGTCTGGAATGTGCAAATTGAGCATACTGAAAAATGAGCATCATAAAGTTACAACTTCTTCAACATTAAACATGACAATAGTTTGCACTTGCCTGTAATTTTCCAAGGTCTTAAGGAGAATGGGCCATGACGCTTCGGTAGGAGTCACGGCCGGGGCTACTATTACAGTCTGAAATAAACATTGTAAAATAATACTCACGTGAATAGAAAAGCACCATATTAACTTCTTTGCGATTTCTTACACAGGTTTTGTGATATAATGGGAACATAGTCTCAAATCGTGGAGTTAAGTTCCATATGGAAATATATTTGTTTTGCATTTGGATTCCGGATAATAAATTCTATTCGTGTCGGTAAACTAAAAAAAGATCGAAGTACCGTGTTGTCCGTCGAACTGCTTGGTTTCATCTCCTCATCTTGAGTGGGACGCTTTTGGACTTCTAAAGAAATATATTAATGTATTACGTAGTGTATGTATTTTAATGTATGTAATGTATGTATGAATTCTAAAGAAATGCTTACTTCACGATAGGAATGAGCATGCATGCAAAAAAAAAATCTTCAAAAAATAAACATAACATACGAACTGAATAAACATACGTTCTGGTATCATGCCAAAGTCGATGCACTTCTTGAAGCGACACTTCTTGCACATGCGCACAGCTGGAACAACAAAAAAATACTGTGCTCAAATGTCATGAAAATCCATGCACTAGTACGAGTGGCATTTCTAGGACAAGAAAAAATGCATAAAAAATTGCACTGAAATTCAGATACTCACTCTTGTGTATCTTACAACGTTCCGTGCCGGTTTTACAGATGTATCGTTTGGATTGTGAAATACTACGCCTGAAAAGAATGACAAAGAAAATTTGATATATGTACATCAGGGCGTTTGAAAACAAAAATAACTTATGACAATATTGGTTGCATCATCTGGTATTAAAACAAAGAGGGACGACTAACCTGAAGAAAGCAGCGCACGCACGACATGCCGGAACTCCGAAGTGTGATCCATCGGGCTCTCCACTGCAAATCTTACAGGCCTTAATGTCGACTTCGAATGTCTTTGCTTCCTCTATGGACAATGGCCCCGTGGCTGAAGTCCCTGTATCCGGTTCCATATTGGTCATTTAGATTAAGACTGTGAAATCATAACAAATACTGTAGTGCCTGAAAGGAGGATGCACATGTGGAAAGATCAGCTTCGCGCGTATAAAACAATGCAAAATTGCGCTAAATATATTGAGATAAAAACGCATGATTGACCAAGTGGCACCGTGTTACGTTTTGTAGTTCAAGCTAGTCTCCAACGGGGAATACTGAATGAAAGCACATAATTTCTATAAAACAGAAGCCATTCATTAATAAACAAGAAGATAATCAACTAAATGACGGTATTTCAGTGCGTGCCTTTAAATGCATGCTGCTGGAAAAGCCATGCGTTTTTTCTTCATACACTATCATTAAATAACACTTCCTGAAGATAGTGAATAAAGTGTAAGTTGAAAAAGTCTCAATAAAGATGTAAGTAATCAATCATCAGTGTGCATGGTCCTATTGTCGGAGCAGGCTAGAAATCAAAGAAAGATGGATAGAGAACTCGGCGTGTAAGTACGTTTGGTATCTCTCTTTTCACCCAATCTCTACTTATCATTTTGTTTCACTGCTCTGCGTGTTTGTGACTATTGCTCAAACTTGATTAGGTAAATTAATTGATTGTTTTCCTTCAAAGTCAAAAAGATGATTTTCCCGAATAGAACTCCACAACGTGCCACCATCAACCAAAAAAATTGGCTAAGTTTATGTTGATTTAACAATGGGTTGTGCTAGAAGCCACTTGCATATTTTGGTGAGGATCAGAAAAACACATATTTCTTTGCACTGCATATGACATATGATCATGTCAGTCAGACCTCTCCCGTTTGTAGCATTGTAGGAAGGAGGTCTGTTTTGTTGCTTTGTAATCTGTGTGTTGAACCTAGCACTGAAAAAGATGCCGAGAGACCAGGTTTGTTGGGCACCGAGATAGACGCTGAGTGAGAGAGAGGAGAGAGAGAATGAAGAGAGAGAGAATAAGAGAGACCCAGGGGGAGAGAAGAAAGAAAGATGGCGATGATCAGCGAGAGAGTGTCTCAATCTCTGTGCTAGTTTCAGTGACGATTCGCGAAGCATGCGATATTGTTATCGCATCTCGCCCGTAATTCTGGTGAACGATCTTGATGTAAGTATATCCTTAAGAGACTGAGCGAGATTGAACAATGTAAAATTGCCCAGCTGGTGTGAACAAAATTTTTGGCCGATACCTCATTTCTCTCTATGTAATCTCTGCCAAAACCATATCTTATCAGTCCTCTGGTAGATCACTGATCATACTTAGTGACAAGAATGCCTTCACTCTCAAATAACTCGAATAATCAATCATTTGTTTGTTTCAATGATGAAAATTTGTAAACATATTAAAGATTTCTTCATCCGCGTATTTGTTCAATAATATTTCTCGTTTAAAAGATCTCACAGGGGCGTCCGGCAATTTTGAGCAGTGCACATTTTTTTCGAACGTAGCTGCGGTAGTTCAAAAAAAAAAAAAGTTTTGATATATTATATCGCTCACTGCTCCAAAAATTTTTTTCAAGAAACGAGAGTATACTACAGAAATGTTTTGTGCTTTTTCGAACATTATCGCATTATATGGTTTGTTTTCCTTTTTCTAAATTCCTCATATTCGAAGTGACAGTAGGGTTACCTATAAACAAACCTAATTGAACAACTGTAAAAGTAGAAACACCGTTTTGCAACGTATAATGTCAAAATTAGTAGTGGATGAGTTCTAAGACAATTAAGCATCATTTTTCCTTAGGCTAACTTACGTTTGGTGCACCCAGGCGTTGCAAACTTGGAATATTCGTTGAACTCTTTCTATTATGTTGTACACAACGTGCAGAATTGCATTTTGCCATTTTTGATCAAATAACCCTATATCACTGGTCTGCACTTTTCCAAAGTGTTGAATTATTTTTGTCACCGTTATTTTTCGTGAACCTTCTGTTTAGTGATTATGCAAAGCCAGTGTATGCCGAGAGGCGGAGTAGGAGTTCATGATAACTTGTGTATTTTGCGTGAACAACTCCAAAGGTACACAGGCACATGTTTCCGTTCGCAAACATTTCTCATTTAACTTGGTTCTAGTGATCCCTTGCACCTCCAAGAGTCCTTTCTTCCTAAAGTGCCGTGATACGTATGTAGATCGCGTTAGTTCACTCATTGTGCTTTGCTCCTGATCTTTTTCTTATCCTGGCAAATTCTAAAGAGCGAAACGTTTTGAGTGTTCTCTAGTAACTTAGTCTTCGTCATCGTAACGATACAAATTGAACGAGACATCTGCGATAAATTTTGTTTCGCTCAGAAACGTCATTAAAATCGAATCGGCGAAACTGTTAGGTGGGTTTCTCAAACCTATTTTCCCTGGTCTTTTAATTTCTATCAACCGATTTCTGAATTATAAGTTTCGCTTCTTTTTGCACTAAAGTGCACATGTGCAACTTACGCAGAAATAATAAAAACGAGTGTACCCTGTTAAAACCAAATGTAAAAACCTAATATAGCATTTAATTGAAGCAGACAATCAAATCATTAGCTCAAAGACCATCAAAACACCTAGACTGCGCAGTTTCCATAGTGAAGGATACATTTGTGGCGTCGAACAACATTCGCCTTTCTGTTTTTCTCCCTCTCTCTTTTGTTCTGCTTTTTACGCTATTTTTCATTCAACCGTTATTCGTGTAATTTTTAGAATTTTCAATGATAGGATATGAAGGAATTATGTCCAATTTGGAGATAAACTTTAAGATTTAGAGATAAATATTTGCAACGCTTTATTTTCTTTTTTTGATGTTCTATTATGAGGAAATGCTGTATACAAGGTTATTCAGTCATGGAAAGTGAGCCAGGGAGTATGGCGAACCCGATCAAACTGTGCAAAGTTTGCCAAGAAAAATCAGACGGAGCACACTTTGGAGTCGAATCATGCAGGGCATGCGCGGCATTTTTCAGGTAGCTCATGCTCCTTGTTATTTTACATTATTTTTCGTTACGTGCAAATTGAAAGATACTTATAATACACTACACTGCTATCTAGCTACCATTGATTTGCCTTCTAAGTGCCTTTCCTTTACTCACGGACGTATCATTTTTTGTAGGCAATAAGCAAAGTGAAAGAAAGTTCATGATTGTCGTATCCACATGTGACATTTTGCCTGTTTACACTCCCCTTGACTACGTAGCTTGTTCGATTCTTTCTGGTCTCTGCTTGGAGTTTCGATATTTTGTGCATTTTTGTGCCTTTTGTAGGCGGAGTGTCGTGATGAGGAAGAATTATGTGTGCAGACAAGGACAGGAAAACTGCCTGATCAGTAAATGTGAGGGTTACTTTCTATTAACTTATTAGGGTTATGTTAACAAAATAATTAAGCCAATAAAGATTTTTGAACAACAGTGAATAAAATAACGGTTAATAAAGCTGCTGGTAGAATATCCGTTAGAACCTAAGATACCTGTTTTATATTTTATTTTGACTATGTGAAGGATAAATTGGGAGGTTTGCCTGAAATCCTCAAGTAGAGCATTCTCATTTTCAGCCGTTCGGTGTATGTGTCGTTGCTGCCGCTTTTTAAAATGCGTCAAAGTTGGCATGATCAAGGAAGGTAACCATTGTTTTATATTGTACACCAAAATTTATATCCGGCGTTCTTTATCCCCTACTGCATGTCGTTAGTGACGCATAAAAGTCGCATGTCCTCCGTCAATATATATATATATATATATATATATATATATATATATATATATATATATATATATATATATACTTAACCCGACTGAAAGTTGAATCGTTTAGCCGTGCAAAGCCCGCGAGATCAGCTCGGGAAGCGCAACGAAAACGACATGGCCACAGTTAAGTTGGAACATGCCGATTCAACGTGTGCAATTGATCCTTTTAGCTTTGAAATGGGCATGGAGACGCTTGCAGATATTGTGAGTTTTGCAGTAATTTGTTCGCCCCTTCTTCATGCTGTTGGTACCGCGGATCATTTATTTTGTGCTATATTTTATTTAGCGTAAGGCCTGTCGTTAGCTGTTATTTATACATGTTTGAACACATACCTGAACTGTCATTAGCTGTTATTTATACATGTTTGAACACATACCTGATTCGTGCGCTTCAAGGCCGACGTACCAGCTGTGAAAATGCACGAGAGCGAGTTTCATTTGTTTCCAAAGCACCAATGATTACATAAATATACATAAAACCCCGAAATATTGGGAACGTTTGTTCAATCCCGATGTAGCAATGTTATGGTCACATATCGACATGTTATTGATAAATGATGTCGTCCTCAGCGCTTGGATTTATGCTGCTTTTTGTTAACATAGAAAAAATAGTTGAAGCGTCGAGTTCATAAACCGATTAAACTGCAGATCAAAAATATTTGCATATTTTATATTTGGCTCTATTACATGCAAACTTGTTGAAATAAAACGCGTTTGTTGGGAAGAAACTCAAACGAAACTAAGTTTATGAACCCGCAATGTTTTTGATAGCGGTTCTAGAATCAACAGAAAAACATTTGCATACTTTATTTCATACAGTTGCTAGAGATAGCGATCCTGATAGGACGTTCCGGAGAGCGCAGCGCACCGCTCAAATTATGTACATTCCTTGTCTCATTCATTAAGATTGCGTTGAATCCTTTACACTTGTGCTTTAACGAAAAGATCTTTTTAGTTTTCGGCTGAAGAGAAGCACATCCCACTGTTGCTGCGCGTGAAGGCCGGATATCTTGAATTGAGAGAACGAAGGGAACAATATAGATTTACACCTGGGTTAGCGGAACCATCCGACACGAACCAACCGGTAAAGTCGGAATTTACGCGGTTCAAGAATTTGAAATATCCTGTCCTTATTTTGTAACCGTTTACGCTTACGTTTAGTTCCCTCGGAAGATCTGTCATAAGCACGGTCATAAAGTGCTCATCCACGACCATGAAAATATCGCACATCTTGCAAGGAATTATTTTCCAAAAATACAGGAATTGGAGCCAGAGCAGCGGGTAATTTACGCACGCTTATTTTTTTTTTGCTTTTGCTATCAAAATTCTGTTAATCAACAATATGCATGCTACAATTGAACGATGTTTTTTTAAATAGTTTCACGAAAGATTTGACACTAAACGACGGTCTTGTTTCAGAGAATTCTCTACCGCACATTTTTCGCATCATTCGTTTTGTTCGACACTGCATACAATACGTACAAGCAAAGTGGTGACTTGGATGACAAGTAAGGCCTAAATGAATTTAAATATAAAACTTGGTGTGGGTATACATATGTGTTCAATTAGTGCTAACTTTCTTGCCAGAGGTTAAAAATTTCCCTAACTTTTGACGTGTTCTTTTGTTATTCCGAGTAATTTTTAGTAAATGCCTCAATTTTCCAATGCCATCAGGAAGACATGAGTAGCCATCAGGAAGACATGAGTTGGAGTTTGGTTAATTGCGGTTGAGCGTTTTAGCTAACATTCTTCTTTTGCAGATGGTATATATCAGACGGCAACTACATTGATATGACCGACTTTGAGTACTACTACATGTCATTCCAAGGTGGAGGTATTCAACCGGAAGAAGCTGCAAGGTAGGTTTTAAAAGTGCGGATAGTCGTTGATCGTCTAATTTGTTCCATTAATATTGTTATTCTCGTTACCTCGATTTCCACACTTCCATTGGTTTAGTAGTATCCATTTCAGACTGTTCCGACCCTCCTTCGCACTATTTGTACGTAATATTCTTCATCCAATGCGGTATCTGAGAATTACTGGTGAGAATCATTCGCAATCATCTTTCAACAATGTTTGTGATATTCACGTTGCTAAGGTTAATAAAGCAGCAATAATATGATTTCTCTAATGTCATTTCATAGTGTAACCCAAAAAAAATTGTACACGGAGCTGATGAACTTAAAATGTCGATATCATTATAAGTGGGTACCATTTTACAGCCGTTTTCAATCTGCTATTCTTTGCAGAGCTGGAATTCTTTGCTCTCATCTTATTGTGCTTCTTCTCTCACGGCGTTGAGGGAGCCACTGTGGAGACTGATGAAAAAACATTGGAAGTTAGAGATGCGGTCATCAGGTTTGTCATAATTCATACTACATGCGCTGTCTATTTAAGCTGATTGTTGAGACCTAAGCCCCGTCTGGGATAATTTGTCTATCAGTTGTTATGAACTTTTCTAATGATATATTTGATGTTTGACTGGATGTCTGATCTTCCAGGGAACTCAATTTCTACTACACCCGGCTGGCATTTGTCAAGGAGTATCCAGTGCGACTCGCTCATCTCATGTTGATACTACCATCAGTGCATGTATGTAACTATTACGATGTTAGACTACTAAGAAGCTAAACCAGTTGCTACTGATTCTAAATTGGGTTCCTCAACGAAATCCGAAATCTTTACTAAATATGATTTTCAGCGAATCACAACACGCTTCCGAGAGGACATTGAGATCAATAAACTTTTCAACACAGAGAATTTGGACTCGAAGTTGTACAATTTGATTAATGGTATTGATCGTTGATAAATGGTGTGTTAACAGTAACTGAAACTAGTTTAGTCGTTTCTGAAACTGGTTTAATTGAGCTTTTCTTCCACAAAAACACATTCCGTATTTATTCATTTAACTGCTCGCTACTTGATACGATTATTTGAATTAGTCCATTTTTCCCTATGGTTGTTCAGTGTCACAGATACAAAGATAAATAAGCTGTACAAAGCTGCTTGTCATTCAGAAATGATCTCTGCGTACAAAGTAAATTTAAATATGTGATAGAAAAAAATAGCTTTTTGGCTCCGCTGATAATATGCTAATTGTTTCCTTCAAACGTTATATTGTTAATATATTTTTACACAAAAGAGAAGTGTCGTTCCTTTGATATGAGACTTCTCAATACCTCCATTATTTGTACATAAACAACAGTTTTTTCGCATGCAGCAAGCCATGTGTGCCTCATTTAGTAATAGCTTTCTTCATCTTATATTATTAAATTGTTATTTTTGCATGATTGCATGTGATATATTTTAAAAGTACACATCATATCGCCTCTCATTCAGTTTAATAAATGATTATTTACTTTAAAAAATAGTCTTTTGTTATGTATCGCGGTACATGAAATGTCCTAATATCTATCTAATTTCTTCTCTGTCCGCTGTCACCATGCACAGAAAAACAAAACAAAACGAAGGAGTCTACTATCGATTCACTTGCAACTTGTTTCTATTCTTTGTGTAAAAAATGGTAAGTTTTAGTTTACTGAAAAATTAGGCTTGCAAACAGGGCATAACATACTTTCAAGCTTCATCGCTAGCAGCCCAATAGTGTTTTGTTTTACTGTCCGCATATCAATCAAGTTTTAGAAATGCATAAAATAGCAGTTGGCAAAAAGCACACCCCGTCGCAGCACACTTATATTCACGCAATGACCCGCTTTTATTTTCACTCACTAGCCAGTAGCCTTCTGTGTTCTATTGATTTTTGGTGTACCATCACAGACGGAGTGCATATGCGTATCTTGTTTGTTTACGCCAGCACCTATATATTTGTTTTCAATTTGCCGCTTATCAAATGATAGCCCACATGCAAAACATTGTTGATAGCACCGTACAGACTCACAAATTATCTTTTTCTACACCCTTCTAAATGTCTCTAATTCACAATAAGTTTCTTAGGGCGCATTCGAGTTGGACATTTTCCGGAAAAGAAAAGAAAAAAGTGGTTCGAGATGGACACCCAGAAAAAAAATAATACACGCAAAATAATTGTCGAAAATGCAATTGTACCGTAATTGAAACTAAAATCAATCGATCATTTGCATGTGTATGCGTGGCAATTGCATTCTTTTCTGGTGAAATCCAACTCGAACCACTTTTTTCCTTTTCTTTTCCGGAAAATGTCCAACTCGAATGCGCCCTTATTCTTTTCGTTTAGATATTGAATGTAATTGTGAATGAAAAATGAACAAGGGAGAAATTGACCCACTCACACCACAATTACCGACTAGGAGCACCGCCAGAAAGGTTGTCTTTTGTGCACTCTAGTTTGTAGTTTGTAGCCTATAGTTTATAGCCCAGGTCATGGCGCTTGGCGGTGTATTTTAGAACGTTCCAGTGGCACGGCTTTGTTCTTATATACTTTATTGGCTGTCGTGAACTTTTATTTAACAAAATATCTTTTTGCACGCTTGGTACGTCCAACACTCACTAATATTAAAATAGTTTTTTTTTATCCAGAGAACCCATAAGAAAATTAAATAAATTATATATGATCGGTTTTTCAGGGATGTGTTGATGTGAAGAAAGCTTTCACGAGTTGTTCGGTGTATTTGGCCACTTCGTCAACGGCAATTACCATTGTATCTTCTATACTTTTCGCAATATTTTTCTCAAGAGCTGTTTCCGGCTTTGCACGTCAGGTAGGACTTGTGGTATTTTCACATTTGTATTAAAATAATGTTACATAAAAATGCCAAATATTCCGGTGGTAGATGACATTGGACAATTGTCTAAACTAAAATACTAACAATAAATACAAACTTCCTTGCAGATTAATTCCTTCGTACCTCTCGGAAACTTCGGATCCACGTTTTTATCTGTAGTGATATCGCTGCTGGTCGCCGTATTTGCCATTTATCTGCTCATTGTACATTTGGCATCAGGTGCGTCTTTTCTATTTGTTTATTAAATTCTCTATTCGCGCAGAGGAAATGGCAGAATGAATGAAGTGCGAAAAAGGTCCACCATTACAATATTTCAGTGAAGGTGTTCCGCAATTGCCTGTCGTGTTTCGGCTCAAATTGCAGTCTGCTCTTTTCATCGTTGGTGTCACAGGTAAGTATATTCGTGTCAACGATTCGTACTACAAAACCGAGCTACATTTTTTCTAAAAATACATTGTGTTTGCAATTTATACATGTACATATTATTCTAGGGTTTCCTCGTCGCTTGGGTGCTCGTCCTGTGCCTTGTTTCTTCGCTCACTTTGGTGTATTTCATCTTTATTGGAAGCATTTACTCATTCTGCTCACTTGTTGATTCGCAATGCTTTAATTTCAACGTGCTGCTACCGGCAATCATGAGTCGGGTGTCAAATAAGGTATGATTATTTGGTCACGCATTTCAATTTTAATTATTTTGTATTATGAAAACAGCGCGCGGTTTAATGGTGCTTATGGTATCTTACGTCAGAGGCTTTGAAATTAATAAAGTCAACAAGTAAAGTCTAGAATCCTCAAAGAAAAGCTGTATGGTTTATGCTCTGAAGATTGCCTGGTTGTATTTACGTGAATTTTCATTCCAGCAAGTCGACCTCACATTCTGCCAAGAGAAGAAGGAGTTGTTATGCAATAGATCCAACAACATGATTTGGAACTTTGGATGGGCGTTCATCTTTGCCATTTGCACGTTTTGCGGTTAGTTTATTGGTGTTTTACTACTGTACTATAATCTTCCCGGCGATCAATAAACAAAGACTGTTCAAGTTTTGCTGGAACTTTTCTTTGCTAGCTGCTTCACGCGGATTAGTTATCTAACATTCTGGATGCTTTCATCCCATGATATTATAAGGCATTCATGTTATGAATACCTTATTCAGTGTAGCCTTTTACTTTATTTAGCGTAGTAAAGAGAAATGGGTGACATTCATATATAAAAATGCAACTGTTTAATTTTCAGGATGTTTGTTCGCACAAAATTGTGTCGTTTACGGATTTGGAAAGAGGACAGAAAGGCACCGACGAAAGGCCGAAGAAGCATATGAAATGCGACAACGATGAATATATACATATTAACTACGCACTAACAAATGTAAATAAATTTCTAAACATGAAATTGTTGCTTGACCTATTGTTTTCTGTCGCGCAGATGTGATAATTTTGCATGCAAATATCTTTCAAATTCAGTTTCTTGGCTTCATTTGTTTCTTGCAGCTTCGTTTCACTGCATTACTTCAGTCTTTTTCTGCACAAAGTAGCTTTTGTGGAAACTATTCCCATCTGCTAGACATGTGATAGAAGAAAGAAACAAATAAGAACACTACACAAAAGGTCTTTGTTTTGAACACTTGGCTAACTGTAAGATATCATCTCAGACGCATATGACCAGGAAACAATAATCATAAATATGCAGTGGTCACATGAACCACTTAGACTAACAGAACGTTTTTTACACTAACACGGTTGCCATACATTTAATCGCCCTTTATCCTAAGGTTATCACTCCCTCAGCCTTTGTGGGCAGTACAGTCTTGCAAAACACAATTGCACTCTTTCAATAAGACAGATTTTTGGAATAATGATCTTGATTGCAATCCTAACAGAACTATTGATTTGTCCTTTATTGTCGTATCCTAGTGAAAATATTACTTTTTCTTGTTGTGTATTCTCATGCATTCGTTGTATTTTTTTTTTTACTTATTTCATTAAAAATGGAAAATTGCTTTCTTCTAAATTGTGGTAGAGCTAATGTAAATGGTTCGCGGTATTCCGCTCCATATTAATTGATAATTTCACTCTGTATAGCGCACAGCCATTCAATTTTTTTTCAACTGTTCAAACCTGCTGTGGAAAAAACGAGCTTATCTGCTAATTAATTTTTTTATTGGATTCAGAAGATGTTGCGCCTTGCAACCCGACTGTATGGCAAACGTCATTTTTCCAAGCGTTCTTTGAAAGTTGGTTTTTATTTGACAATTCTTCATTTGTAACTTGTATTGTTCGTTTCTCACTGTAAAGCAGTGATATCAGAATCGAAAGAGAAAAAGTACCGATGTTCATTAGATAATACATCGGAAACGGCAACTAGGTGAAAGTAATCAGCTGGTGGGTAGTAATTGCTGAACTGTAATATAACTTTTTGATTCGTTTCAGTTTTCTAACGAAGTCGAACGTGGCTTGATTGAAAAGAAGCCAATTGTAGCATTGGAGTCAACAGTGATTACACATGGACTACCCAGACCTATAAATTTAGAGTAAGTTGATCATTTGATAACTTTGATAACACTGATCTGTTATAATTAACTATATTGTTATGCGCTTACCAACTCTTTAAATGGGTTTGATGTACAATAAGCGGACAAATCTCTACTAAAATACGAGAAAAGAAAATTTTTGATTAAGCAGACCAACGACAAATCTCTACTAAAATACGAGAAAAGAAAATTTTTGATTAAGCAGACCAACATTGTTTAACTCCTCTTCACCTTCACAATCTCAAATAAGCAGTTTATACTGTATTTATTTTCCACAGAACCGCTCGGTCGCTGGAGGAAATTGTGAGAAGCAACGGCGCCATACCGGCAACAATTGCTTTGATTAATGGACAGGTTAGAGTTTTTTCTAATAATAAGTTCAATGCGGCAGTATGCACCTGCTGACCTGTTAGATGCTGGGATGCTGTTTCCTGACATGCTTTCATAATTTTCGGTAACAGCCGTATGTGGGTTTTTTTTATTCAAGGAAACCAGTGTCTTCACATTCTTTTCCCTGAAGTGTTTTGTTCAACATACACATTTAGATAAACGTCGGCCTTTCGGATGAGCAGCTTCAGCACATTGCCAATTCCGGTCGAGCAATTAAAGTATCAAAACGCGATATTGCCAGGATACTGGAAACGGTAGGTGATTAATGACCTATTATTTTTATGAATACATCCTCAGAAACAGCTTCTCTTGACTTACTGTATTAAGAAACAGTTAACAGTATCGACCTTATGTAAAAGTATTTCTTCTCTACGAATTGCAATTAACGGTTGATCTTGCTAAATAATATACTCTCCTTTCCTGAGGAGTAAGTACTATATTTTAAGTGATCGGTTCAGGGAGAGATTGGCGGAACAACAGTCGCCGCAACAATGTACATCGCAAATATGGCTGGTATTCCAGTATTTGCAACTGGAGGCATCGGTGGAGTACATCGGGGAGCGGAGGAAAGTGAGTACTTTAATCAGCTCAATAACATCGTTGTCTGATAGTAGCCAACGGGTGTTAAAGGGCGCCAAAGGGTGTCAAAAAGAATATCAAGAGTGTCTGGGTGTATCACAGTACGCCCGCAAACGACGAAGGAGACACGGATAGCTGGCTGACTTTGTTATTATATGTACATAGCATTGTTTGAAAGACTATTTCTCTCGAAATAATACCGTTGTATTGAAGCTTTCGACATTTCTGCTGATCTTCTGGAACTTGCGGAAACACCCGTAGCAGTAGTCTGCGCTGGAGTGAAAAGCATTTTGGATATTGCGAAAACAGTCGAATTCCTGGTACGTCTTTCTTACTTTGTATCGAAAATTATTTGCATTTTATATCACTCAATGTATTGATCATATGAGTGTGCCCGTGGCTGTAGTAAACCATGCGCAGAACGGGAGTTAAACGTACAGCATATGATGGCGATTCTTTCAATATGACCTTCAGTTTTGCTTATTTGTATTTGAACTTGAAATGTTCATTTTATGTCCTCATATTCTTTACGTAATAAGTTAAATATACCATCCAGGAGACGCATTCTGTGAATACAATCGTCTACGGACACCAGAACGTGTTCCCTGGATTCTTCACAAGAAAAACAAGTGCAAAGGGCCAGTTTGCATCAATGGATCTTACTACAATCGCTGGAATTATTGGTGGGGATTGGTGTATTACTTATCAGCAACATGTTGAGACACGAATACCCATGCATCTCAGAGTCTTAATTATTGAAGGAAATAGTTTTAAAGTTTTCAGAAACATCAAAGGAGCTTGGTCTTCGAGCAGGAACCATTCTTGCTTGTCCAATTCCGGAAACGCTTGAAGCAGAGGGCGGAATGATAGAGCAGGCCATTCAGACTGCACTACGTGAAGCCAAGTCGGTCGTATTATGTTCTTACCATGTACTTAGTATTCTCTCTTAAAGGCAGATGGCTTATTGACAGTTTTTCAGTTTGCTTGTTAACAGGGCTTTTATAGGGAGCAAGGAATTACCGGACAAGCCTCTACACCATTCCTTCTCTCACGAGTAAAAGAGCTTACGAAAGGAGCATCAATGGCAACAAGTGAGAATTGAATACATCTAGGGTTGTTAGTTAACTGTAACTACGAGTTTTCGAAGAACATACTTTTTAGTCTTCAGTATGTACAACAAGACGTTGTTTATAAAATCTACTCAATTTAGATATTGGTCTTCTCCAGAATAACGCCCTAATCGGCGCAGAGCTTTCAAAAGCAATTCACACAAGGCAGAGATATACAAAGAAGGAAACGTCGAAAATCATTTCTCTGAAAGCTCCTACCAATGAGGAGGCTCCTGTTAAGAAAACCAGTGAAGAAAAAGCGGAGAAGAAGAAACCACTTGTTGTACGTGAATAAGATTTTCGAATTTTACAGTCTCGAGCGAAAATGCAGCTTACATGTATAAATAAAGTTTATCCAACACCTCTATCTGTTTGGAGCACATATTATTTTATAAGCAGCTCTTACTCTTCTTTTTTGTAGCCATAGCTTAGTATCTAGTGCCTAGTATTAGTATTTAGTTTTGTTGTAGTCTGATTTTCTTAGACGACAATTGGAGCTGCCATATGTGACTTTGAAGCAATTACGCACTCCAATGTGAAGGTTGGTTTATGGTTTCTTGCTATTTCAAAATCAACAGACCGGAACACCGGCAAAATTTATTAATATGCTTAAACGAACACAAAAACGGTTCTTGACCCGAAAATGAGATTTTGCACAGACAGACAAATTTGTTTGTGATATTACTGTTGCTTACTCGGAAGCACATTTCGCCTTGTAAGTTTTATGTAGTGACATGAATTCTTATTTCTATTAATTTTCCTAGATTTAAAATAAGGAAATGAAAGAAAAATTCTCGTAGTCAATCAACACACTCAGATGGCGACTGAAAAGGTTACCATACTATGGTTATGCTGTCTGAGGGGGTGGGGATGTGTGCTTTTGAAGTTATGCTCCGAATAGGTTGACCTCAGGTGGTGGGCTGTCTTCGTAATCCTCATCGTCGTCGTCCGGCCAGTAACTAAATATGCAACTTTATGCAGAGTGTTCCAATCTCTGGCTCAATCACGGAACATAGAAATCTCCGTTCTTACTTCTATCAATGAGCTTCGATGCAATGATTCATTCCGAAAGAAAAATATATAAAATACACAACAACACCCAACAACCACAACACAACGTTTATGTTACCGTAATGAAATGGAAAGTTCGAGTCAAATTGATAGCGACCATCTGAAGTGTGTATGGTTTAATAAGCAAGCGCATTTCGAGCAAACGCAAAATAAATAACACAAAATCGTGAGTAAAAATCGCGCTCACCTTGATAACTTGATATGATCAGAGTATACAATCTCTGAGAATAATTCCTGGATATCGTCCCTAAAATGTGTCTTGTTTTACCTCTAACTGATGTTTATTCCAATATGCAGCTTGTCAGACATTGTTCCGAGATACCCATATCCGAAGAAGTTTTTAAGGTATCTAGGATAGCCACTCACCTTAGAACAAGGACGACGACAAACTTTAGTGGAAATAGAACAAAGTAGAGAATTATTCCAATCACATCTGTGCGAGTGTGCATCCACCTACAATAGGATTTTTCAATAATGTGATGAGCACTTTTTGGTGGTGGCAGAAAGGTCAGATTATTTTTTTTTTTAGGAAAAACTTTGCAACTTTTACTTTATTGTAATAGTTTACCGTAGAATATGTGAACCGCAGGAAACGACGGCTGACGACGCGCACATAGATGTATTTGCCCAAAATTCGAATTCTAAATTTGCTTATGTTTTTGTTTGTAAATAGTAGATCAAAGAAGTTTTAGTAACAGAAAAAAAATTGTGGGCGAATTTCCTACCTGGAGAGCACTTGTCTTGAATAATAGTTGGGGCACAGCAACTGTAGGCCCTCTGAATACCGTCCCACAGAGGGCACGAGTCGATCCCGTTTTGCAAGTTTTCATCGACAACTGTTGAGAGGTGCAAGTGGAATTCACGGTGCACGTCCTAAGACAAATATAACGAAAGTAACTCCTGACTTTTTCCTTCACTACACTTTTATTTATAATAATCTCTCTTTACTTATTGCTTAGTTTTCGTATAATGCATTGCCTATTAGATATCCATCCAAGATTATGCCTTTCATTAGTTAACGTTTGTGTATTGTTAGAGAAGTAGGGTCGAGTTTAAAGGGACGGGCCCATCAAAATAAAACTATATTTTGCATGTTTTTATAATTTGTATAAAGGGGGTTTATTATAATATATGTACACTAAGTTACGGCTAGAATTTATCCCGCTGAAATTTTTCGGTGTCGATAAACTCAAAAGTATACCGTAGAAGGCCAACAGTTTATCGACACCGAAAAATTTCAGCGGGATAAACTCTAGCCGAAATTTAGTGTACATATATTATAATAAACCCACTTTATACAAATTATAAAAACATGCAAAATATAGTTTTATTTTGATGGGCCCGTCCCTTTAAATCTGACTCAAAGGCTTACCCTTAGCTGTATCACCAACGGCACAACCATGAAGATGTCAGCCAACAGAAGGGGAACTGTGAGCAACCAGTAGATTTTGATGAGACATCTCGTGGAGAAGTACACTCCGAGAATGCCAATGATGCATGCAAAATACTAAATATTATCTGTTTCTTTATTAAGATATTAATCTACTGATTGTTAATCTTGAAACTGTACTATATATACCCAGCGCGCATCATATGCCCTCTTTGATCTTTAGTTATGCGTCACAATATGAACCCTTACTTTCTGCATAATGTTGTTTCCTTTCTCTTCTTTTTTACAACTCTTAACCAATAGATGATGGGCTTTTGTGTGCCTATCAGATTAAGAGGTCTCTGTAAAGGGTTTTGTTCTTTTCAGTTGCGCTGCAATTCGCCTCTTGTTTCATTTTTATCTATTTTCACAGAAGTCACGCTTGAAATGAAATTCTGTTGAAAAAAAAAACACTGTATTCGAAGTGTGATCTTAGATTCGAAAAGTTAAAGAAGGTACCTGTATGACCATTTGACACTGCATGATAATTAAAGTCTTTGCATCGTATGTTAATGGTATCAGTTTCCACCACGGATGTGTCAAATTGCCGTAGAGGGAAAGACCGAGGATAGTCTAAAATAAAGAATTAAACCTGTTCAAATATATAATTAAGTTTGTAAATCTAGTTAACTTCAACCTCACCTGAAAGAAAATAATCAGCGCGTTTATTGAGTAGATCCACATGCGATAATGTCGCACAGGCTTCATCGCTAAAATACTTCACTTGATTTTTAGAGTTGGTTCTTACACCCATTGTTACAAATCGAATTAAAGTATACACAAGACATTTCGGTTCCGAAAAGCACCACACCAACGAAAAAGCTTGTGAGTTAGTGGAAGATGTATGTAGTTGTTGGCTATTGGTGATTAAAAGTTGAATATAAGACAATCGGATAGTGAGAACACTCGAACGTTTGATACTCAAAAATGATTTCAAACTTTCGAAGATGTGACTCCAGTCTTTGAATGAGACACATCGGAGGATGAAGACGCCGACAGAAGGTGAAGAGAGTGTGAAGGAATTCATTTTTGAACGGAGGGGGAAAATAGGGAAAAGAGTGAGAAAGAGACATATAGAAAGAGAGAGAGAGAGAGAGACTGTCGCATCACTGAGACTGCATGCATATGCATTTGGATAAAAGAAATCATCGAACGAAAGATATAAATGGAATATCAGGCTAATTTATATTAATCTATAAATATCCATTTTGTCATGGCCATGGGTTTAAGCCGTGTTCATTCATGTAATTTGCGAATTTATGTAAGAATGGTATGAGGCCTAACCATAAGCGAAAGTTGAATGCTTTGTCACGACCCTTCGTTTCTTGTTGACCATTTCGATTGAAAGTTGGAAGTAAGCCAAACATGGCTTGACGGATAAGTTACGGGGTTGTGAGTGTTTATGCATAAATATTGACGATCTCGTTTAACCGATTGGGGCGGACTTCGGCCCAAGGAACTCACAGATAGGGAAAAACAACTGCACCACAAGCGCAAAAAAACAACACCCTCACGTTCTCATACAAAGTACTCATACGAAAACAATAAATTAAATGTCAAGAGTGCTGCAAATAATGAGTCATATTTTTAAATGGTTTTGTCCTAACCAGATATTAGCTACGTAAGCTCGTATTTTTTTGTAATTTTAAGCAAACAAACAGTTTTACAGCATAGTATATGAAAACCAAGATAAGACAATAATTGAGCTGTAAGTGACATAACAGAGGGCAGCCACGTAAAATCCGCTTGCATTTTTTCACTCAAGAATATGGGAGGCATCCAAATAATCATATATTACAGTGGTAAATTGAGTTGTCCCGACAAAATTGTTGTCCGATAACGGAGCCTTCTTTCCAATATGCCAAGTTTTGAACCAATAATTGAATTGAGAAGATAGTGGTAATGGAACGAACCGATAAAAAACATGTAGCTCAACTGCTAAAATCCTTAAAGCGAAATGCTAGCCCCTTTGGAAAATTTGCATATGATAAGCAAATCCTATGTATCCTATGCTAATTTTGTACGATCGTCCACGGCAATCGTACAAAATTAGCATAGGATACATAGGATTTGCTTATCATATGCAAATTTTCCAAAGAGGCTAGCATTTCGCTTTAATGCACGTAATGTTTTCACATCAAAAAATCTGGATGAAGTATTCATTCTCTATATAAATACGTGACAATCAGGGGGATACAAAACCTAATGCACATCACCCTTGCTTAAAGTTTACCTTTCAGAACGATGGTGCCTCATATCCTGGAATCGTGATGCAACGGTGTGGTGGTGTGGGTAGAAATCACGCAGATGCCATTGGAAGACTCAAATGTGAATCAGTGCTTATAACATGCACTGGAAATGATAATAATGGCGAATTCCTAAGAAGTCAGACACCTCATATTGTGAGTCGCTTAACTCTTGTTCAGTTTTGAAAATACATTTATGCGTGGAGATATGTGCAGGATGTGTAGACTAAATTTACAGTGGTTTCTCATATACTTGAAGCATGGAGTGTCGTATTGTTAATTGATATATTTTAACCATTTTTGCGTGTAGGACTATTCGCGGTCGCCAGTGATCCCCGGCGTTCCCACTGCGGTCTATATGTCGATGAACGTAAAGGGAACTGTTGTATACGGTATTAGTTCGATTGAGGAAATCGTGAAGCACATCACCCCCGAATTGGTAAGACCTTTTCGCTATTGTTGAGTGAAATTGAACGTTTTTATTATACTAAAATTGTTTCCAATTTATCAGAATATTTCACACTGAGCTGTTATGGTGAATTGATGACAATTGGTCATTGTAGATACGCAACAACACGGATGTCATTCAAAGATCCGACTTTGTCGTTCTCGATGGAAATCTACCAACTGACACACTTGCCACTGCTGTTGATATTGCTTCTTCTGCAGAGAGAAAGAGTAAGGACATCTACATACATTAGTTTGGTGGATACGGTGGTTTCAGTTTTCTTTCTCCACAGCTACCTACCGTACTTCAGATATATGACGATAATTTTTAATCGTTTAGTTTGGTTCGAACCAGCTGATGTCCATAAGGTTGAGAAGATCTTCACAAAGGACTCGATCAGTGCGATCACTGCATTCTCTCCCAATGCCAATGAGTTTCGAACATATTGCAAGTTAGCTGGAGTTTCCTTGAATGGTACGTTTTGTTCTAACACCCACACCCACACACACACATATATATACGATGTGGACATTCGTTTATATACTACCGGGCTGCTGATTTCGATTTCACATTTACACGAAGTGACGAAACGATGTATTTTTCATAACGGAGAACCGAGTAGAACACCATGTCCAACTCTTTTTATTTTTCAGACTCTTTACTTGATAAACCACATCAGCTGCGAGACTTCATTGGAGAAAACGATAATAAGATGTTCTTCAACATGGAATGCTTTATTGTGACTCTGGCTGAAAAGGGATCTGTGGTTTTTAGAAAGTAAGTGAAATTGAAAACAACTCGAAAGTGTTTCACATCTTATGGTACGAACTATGCAATATGTGCCGAAACGTTGCTAAGGAGCTGCAGCAGAGCAATAAATTGGATTTGTTCACTTTTCAGAGTAAATGGCAAGTGGTCAAACCGAGTTCTGCCTGCAGCTGTCATGGACCCATCAAGAGTCGTTTCTGTTTCTGGCGCCGGAGACAGGTTAGTTATTTAATAATCCCGTTATGTGTTTTTTACTTTATTCGTAGATTTTATCTGAGGATGCTCCAAACGCACAAGGCGTGCGTAAACGTGTAAAACAAACATTGCAACATCTACGAAAGGGTATTTTAATATCGGAAGAAATGCACATATTATATTCGTGCTTTTTCAGTTTCAATGCTGGTGTTATTGCCGGTTGGGTGCACGATGTTGACTGGTTTGATAGTCTGGATGTGGCACAATATTTCGCGAACCTCACTTTGAAAACCACGGAGGCTGTATCACCTGACATTACTGCAATGGCGTACCACTTTTGATTGTTTAGGCAATATATTTTTGTTCACGCTCACACTTTACTTATTCAATGAAACGATAATTTAGTGGGTGTTTTACATGGCAATTTTCAATTAAAATGTGTTAAATTATTGTTATAATTACACACCGACCGTTTTCTTATGTTTTTCGTTGACAAAAGTTGTTTTATCCTCACATTCCCTCACAGGTCTTTATGCGTGTTTTTATATAAATATTCTAAAAGAATTCGTGATGTGCAAACGGGATGCCCGTTTATCACTACACTAATTCATAGTGAAATAAACCACAGATGTATTCGCGTGATATCCGCCTAGTTTTTCAAAATGTATAGTCCGAGGTAAATCGTACGTCTTTTTCCTGCTTCAAAAAGAACATTTAATTTCTAATATGATCGTTCATAGGAATGTTTGACTGCACCTGCCTACCACTCACTACAGTATGCTAGGCGCAACACACTTGTTAGGGGATTTCAAAGGCACCGCGCTGGCTCTCTTAGCGCGCGCCACCTCTCCGCCACAGCCCGCCCCCTTCATTCAAGTATCATTCGGCTATTTGAATGGAGATTAGTACAATACGACCAATGGCCGGATTTAGGATGTCTCTCCCCGGTTGATACGTACTGTACGGCAAATGACACGACCCCGACATATTAAACAAGAGAAACGTTCACACATTGATATTTGCACAAAAGATCATCTATCAAACAAAAGGGGATTTGAATTTGAAAATAGCTTATGGGGATGGTAGTCGTGTACAAATATCACCCTTGTCTAATAACAGCATTGAAAATGTGAAATAAAACAACCAGAGAATTGAATTCCACGCATGCTACCAAATATATACAAGCCACGTAGTTCCACATGTTTATGAAAACGCAAACCTTGAGTTCGGTTTTAAATCTTGATGCTATCAACAAAGTATCAAGCCATTGTCGCTTGCAAAAAAACCCTCGATGCCTACTTTGTGGCTACACCCTTTGCTGGCAAGTAATAACCAAGCAAGTCAAACGAAAGCACAATTTGCATAATATTTGTTCACGCATGTCGGTCGGTTAAAAGACATTCCTGTAATGTGACACCCACTTCGTTATGATACCTCGTGTCAAGCACCCACCAATCGGGTCAAATCCTATCCGCTAGTATCGTTAATTCCACAAACACCCAAGTAAATACCATCTTATGTTTATATTTTCCAATTATTGTAAGACAACACAAGGTATGTAGTTCTTTCTTAGAAGAGATGTTTTCACTGGCTGCTCTTCATTTCATGTTGACTGTAAGACTCTTTTGAATCCACGATATTGTCAATATAAGTAAGGATCCTTGTACATCTTGCTGGACGCGACACAACTAATGAATTCCACCCATTACACCAAATAACCACGTAATTCCATATGTTTGTGAAAACGCAAACCTTGAGTTCTTTAATAAATCTTTTCTAAGATAAACCAGGTGATACCTCTTTTTTACATTTCAATATGACTATTTCCCGCTTTATTAAATACATTAGCTAGTTTTTGCTTGGGAGATTTATTCTAAATTAAAAATAATGGTGAAGCAACCATAAATAAAAGCAACGACGCTTATTCTTAGTAGAGTATAGGAGAGGGCATACGCAAAATAAAACGGAAAAGCAAAATAAGTGTTGTGCTTTATTTATACTGCATTTCTATAACGTTTTCATGAATTGATATGTGAAATAAATGTTTCAAGCGTTCCCTCATTGAGTTAAATTTCTCAGTTGAGCCAAGCTACTTTGGGTCTTGATTTTTTTGTAGAATTAACCCTGATCTACGTAATTCATTTCACACGAAGTTTTACTGCTTCGTCTTCAGAGCGATTGAGGAAGTATTGTTTCGCACAGTGAAACCCAATGGATTGGAAGTCTTTTTTTGGGATTGAGAACAAAAAAGAAGAATATTAATCTTCTATCCGCCCACATGTAAGGTGCTTGAGGGGATTCCATGTTTCGGCTTTCTTTCACTTTGAGATCTAAAACTGTAGAAAAGCACGAGATACGAGGTCTCTTCATAAACAATGCAATGGGCTTTTTTCTGTAACATGATTCGGTTTCTTTTCAAGTAAAACAATGGGGCACATTTGCTGCATTTCGCTATATCCGAGCCCTACATGATAGTTTTACTGCAAGAGAACCGAACTTGAAAGCTAAACACACCCACTACTAGTCGTCATTTACATTAAGTCTCAAACTCGTCGCAACATGCCGATGTGATATCAAGGAAACGCTGAATTCTGACATTTATCGGAAAAATTATTTAGACACTTTGAATTGTTAAACATTTTATCGGGAACATCCAGAACGTTGCTGGATTGCTGACTTCTTCAATATTCCTTCCCATTGTCCGTGTTTGGGTCCTCAGTTCCCTCAGTTCACACTTCTTTTCAGTATCGTTGAAAGGTGCAAAGTGGGTTTGGAGCAAAAGCGCCGCCGGCAGACTGACGTAAGTCATGCATAAGGTACTTGAGACCGGTATCCAGTGAACTCAGGTGCGGTAGACAAACAGCGCCAACAACGCACAGGGGAATGTACTAGGTCAGTGTGCAATTAGTGGTTGACAACTTGCCACTCGCAAAATATTATGAAAGAGACGCTAGTACGTCTGATAATAAAAAATTGTTTTCACCTATTGAACACTGGTTGTTGAGCGTACGGTAACTCCTATAGATGACGGAAGTCGGGTAGGTTTTATATGCAAAAACAACGACGCTCCATGTAGTCCTTTTCAAAATGAGATTTCCTGGAAACATGAACGAGAAACAACTTTAACAGCACAATGTGAATGAAGAACAATCGGTGAGCAACAAAAGAACCGTCTTCCGGATTACATAGACGCATTACTTACATGGATCTAGAGCAATTACGTAGCCTTCATTACGAAACAATTACCGAATAGACACCTGTCTCGAAATGAGAAACGCTATGATACAACGTCGGATCATATAACTCACAACCGCATTTATGGACTGTGCGAATATACTGTAAAAGAATGTTAACAACTGAATCTTTTTGCTTCGCAGAATTTTCGATATAATGTTACCCAGGCAATTGTTGTTTCAAAGAAAATATGATCTAAAACACCACTTGCGTGCAAGATGAGGGACTTCTACTTGATCTATGTGTTGCAGGCTTGAGTGATACTTCCAGTTTAATTACGTACGAGAAAAGTTTCTAATGTTTGTGACACCGCATGTCATTAATCTCAAAATAATTGTAAAGAAGTCCCAATTTGTGTTGTTCATAATCAATAATGTCCAAGTCAGAAAAGAAGCAAAAGGTAATGCCAATTAGTGAAAAGGTCAGCGAAAACGCATGATCACCAGTATTCGTGAATGTCACATGACCAAACATTTCGTAATGAAAAACTACGAGTATTGAGTTTTCAGCCAATTAAACATCAACCACCTTTCGGAACGTGGCAACGTGGCGGCGCTACAGTTTTCTCTTCGTGGATTATGACAATGATGACAACATGCAATCATGTAGTTATGCACTGCTGCTGTCGTACTCGTGGTTATCGTCTGAAATTTAGTTATTGATCATCGGCATTAAACAACATTCCGGCCTAATGTATCATTGGCAAAATTCAAGTTGTTAAATTCTCGCAATTCCAGATGACGATTTGCATCAGCCAGCTAACAAAATTTCTCAGATGCGCGTGCATTTATTTTCTATGCCTTGGGGTATTTCACTCGTATCCATTTCTCCCGTTTTGTATTCCGTAATTGTAATTGCACCACCGATATTGAGGTGCTAATTGCGCGTTGTCTCGAGCTAAATGGAAACACGGCGCGTGTAACACAATAGCGCAATGTAATTGATTCCTGGACACTGATGACGTAGTCCGCGATTTTGTAGCAGAAGACTACTTTACTTCACTGTTCTTCGTGTGCCTCCAGGTAACACGGGGAAAATATAAGGCAAATTCTAACAATAGTTGTTTACTGATTTCAACTTTGAAGCCGCTTATAGGAAAATATTACCCATGATGCAGCAACCTGGTAGCGCAAATTCTTTAGTCCATGCCGCTTTTAAACCGGCTTGCGTTTCCATACATTCAGTTCAGTAATGTCTATATGCCAGTAGCGAACTGTATCACCTTGAGAAATGCTGGAATACTGACCTGTTCCCCTAATTAACAGTTATGGTGTATATGTTGTATGTTCTAGCTGTTCTCACACTATCTCTCGGATATACAACATGTGTTTATCCGGATGCGAGTGTCGCAATCCAAGCGGAAGTTGTCAGCACATTCCAGTTGGACTGTGACCCCAAGGTTAGAGCTGCGGATTTAGTTATGCAATCCATCCCCCCAACATAACTTGTTTGCTCAGGCAACTTATCCTAGAAGATACTGTAACATACTGTTTAAACATGACCAGTATTACACTTGGACGAAAAATATCACATACGTGTATACAATAGTGTGCAATTAGTTTTGCAATAAACTCAAAGAAGGCTCGTCAATCGCTTACTAAAGGGAAAGTTATCCACATACAAGATGTTGGGTGCAAATTTGATGGCTAATTGAAATTACAGTGTCATCCATCTTTAACATTGTCACGTTGCCATAACCCGCCGACAGTTAAAAGTCCACTAAAATTTCACGCCACAATGGCAGTTTAAAAAAATGAAACGCTCCGTACGAAAGTTAAGCAAGCACAGTATTATTACAATGTTTATTGAACAAGAAATAAATATCTGACAATGTGGAAAAAAGGTGACAAAGAGATGAATTTTCGAGAGGGCGGAGATTTGAAAATGCACCTATATGTATTACCTAAAATTCTAATCAATCAAAATACGACACAAAAGAATATGCAATCAGCGACAAGGATTTGTCGACATATGTTTTTTTTTATAAAATTTTATAAAATACAAATCACAACAACAATCGAAATATATAGAAACAGAAATTAATTTAATATGTAAAAACGATAAAGCCATAATTGAGAGATCGAGGATGCCTAATGGTTAAGGAAATCAATAAATAAATAAGAACTATCTGTCATGGGCATGAAATCATGTAATTTAAAGCCTTATCAGGGTTACGTTTCTGAATAGTTGAGAATTTATGACACAACAGGTCCTAAGCAGGTAAAAACAGTCATACGTAATAAGAATCAATGTACATAACTTGTTGTCAATCCGGAAAGTAGATCGTAAATTTGAACACGAACTCAAACACAAATCTATCAAAATACTGTCACAAATAGTTCTAAAAGCTAAAAATGTGCCTTAGTTCATAAGCTGTAGGGAAAGCTGACTACAAACTGAATGGTGTAGTGAAAACGAGCGGCACCTCACGATTTATACTTTTACTACTAAATGAATTTGTCAAATATCGTATGAATGTAGTAAAAAGTGAGCTAGGATATGGTGGAGCCTCATTAGATATGTTATAGACCAGGCGCATTAACAATAATGGCTAAAAAACTGTGGCGAATCCCTATACTACGTTGTTCCCTGGCGTTTTATTTGAAAGGATGGGGTTCGGGGTTAAAACTCTTGCCTAATACGGGTTTCCGGGGGCTGTCGCATAAGTGGTATATGCATCATATGTTGGGTAAACGTAAGGGTTCGTCGGATAGAAGTTGTTGTAAATTTGATAGTTTTGTATAGCGGCGTTCGGCGTGTAATGAGTCCAGGCGGAAACTGAAAACATTTGAATAAGTACTAAGCATCAATCAGTATGATCTATTTATAAACAATGCTGAGTAATTACAAAAAGTCCATGAGCATTCATATCACTTGTTTTTCAGGTTTGGTTTGAATCCTTGTTGTGTGATTTCACATATATATATTTTTTCCTCAAATTCATAATCAAGTCCGACTCACCACCAGCTGATGTCGGGTCGTATTTTCCCTCCAAGTATTGTTTCTCGAATTTGTTTTCTTCTTTGATCACAGGCTTCAAACCCATGCTGACGTATTTGGCTTCGTTCCTGAAAGTTGTCAACAGTTACTAAAGTGTGGTTTTATTGATTGGCTCGTCACGCACTGTAGAGAAATAAAAGCTACAGTACCTCATGTCAAATTCCAGTGTTCCTGGCAATGGAATCGTGGGCATTGGTTTAATATCGAGTGGTTCCATAGAAGAAGCCTTTGGCTCAGGAGGTGGTGATTCAGGATTCGAAGAACTGCTGAAAAAGTTGATTTGATGAGGTTTTAAATATTATTCGCTTTAATGCCCATCTGACAAATGATGTACAGCATCTAGACTGTAATTCACACATACCCTGACGGGGTCCTCATGGCAGCGCAAGCACCTCCTTGAGCGGCTTTCTTTAGATGTCGCTCTTTGGCACGTCTATTCTTAAACCACACCTGAAGAAGGAATTTATTATAATTTGCTAATGCAAACAGGAGTAGAATATTTTGCCTGCTTGCCGGGTATTGCAAGTTTTCCTCAAAAATAATTGTTTTCACCGAGCCGTAACATTCTGGTTTTATTATGCTTATCCCACTAGCAATTGCTACTCTCAGTTGTTACTCTGAACAACTAAATGGGAGATTTCAAGCCGTTCCACCTTTCACTTAAAACACTTTACAAAATTAGGGTATTTTAGGTCGGCTTATGTTATTTGTTTACAGCAAAGAATGGGATAATTATTACCGTTATTACCTGAACCCTGGCTTCGGGAAGACTGATAATTTTAGCCAGTTCTTCCCTTCTGAACAGGTCGGGATATTGTGTCTCTCTGAAAACCCGCTCCAGATGTTCGAGCTGGTAGCGGTTGAACGAGGTCCGCTCGCGTCGGCAGCGACGGGCGGTCTCCCTAAACATAGACTACCGTATATATTTTGCTTCTGTCCCATTCCGTAGTCTGTATCAAGTAATGGTTGAACATGTGCGCTTACCCGCTCGAGGAGCCTGATGTGCCTTGAGACGCCGTGGTTGCCGTGTTTGCGGAGTTGGAAGCCAAGTAGTTGGTGAAGTGATGATAGGGGAGTGAAGGCTGTGGCACGAACGCAGGGAAATGAGAATAAGGGAAGGCAGGCGGGTTGACCATATCCTGAAGACACAAATAATCAGACAATCAGAGAAGATCGAGAGAGCACTGATAAGCGGATGATGCAGGATGATAGACTAGATTCTATAGGACATGGAAGCCGAGTGATGGAAGGATTTGTGGAGATGGACTTTCTGCGCGTGGAGATGATCCATAGATGCAGAGTGGTTGCTGAATACCACTTCATCTGAAGAGAGTCTACAGAAAAGCTGAAGAGTGTTAAGACGGCCTAATGTCAAGGTTAATGGAATGGATCGTGGATAATCGCATGAAACCGAGGATATGGGGGCGAAATCAGGCAAGGTGAGATACTGTGGAACGATGAGATTGGAGGGGAGAAACGCCGGATACGCCAGATTAGAGATGGGCATACGGAGCAAGTGGATAGTGGTAGTAAAGTACACGAGGTTCACAAAAGCTTGCAAAGTCACATAGAGTTGGAATGATGACGAAATGAAGAGGGACACCAGCTAGAAGGCCCACTGCCTCAAACTTTTCACCAACGTAGAGTTTTTGTCTGTGGTGGTTAAATTGTAATCCCTTACTGCGAGTAAGCAGAAACAAAATGCTTATGAGCCTAAGAACGAGCCCCCGTTCTTTATTATTTTTTTGGCGCATGATTTTTTTTAATGAGTTTGTTCCATAACGACTTCCATAGTTTGTTCCATAGGGAATGTAAAGCAGTTAAGCTACTTCCTCTCTTTATTAAAGTGCGACGCGTGACTCCGGAAGTGTAACCTATGGATGAGGCGACAACATTTACATTAGCGTAACCACTATTCGATCCGTAACTTCTGAAAGGCTACAACCCAACTCCTCACTTGAAATAAGCTTCACGTACAAAACGTAGATAATCTTGGCTAAAAATCTGTGAACTTTTCGAATTTGTTATGCTTCTCCGAAACTAGTCCTGCTTTCGACTTGCCATATCCGCGCGTATTCAAAAATTTATCAAAATTTCAATTAGTCGTGAGATGGTGGATGTAGGGATTCGGGATTAGGAAGCCATCATGCGATCTCTATATGAAAACCTTCCACTCTCGAATACTGCCAGATACGCATACACACAACTTACATTTGGGATTGAACTTAATGCCCCATGCTGGTTACAATGCGCAACCTTATGCATTTATTGCATCTCAAGTCGGAGAATTCAAATCAGTTGTGAAAAAAGTTCACAATCGTATTAGCAGCTATTGCAAAAAGCGTGCGCATTTTATGCTCATCAAATCCTAAATCCCGGTCGGTAACGGAGTACATTGTTACGTCAAAGGTACATCCATGGTTTTTTCGTCAGGTGACCCTAGTGTTCTCATTGAAATAAATGAGTTTTGTCTTAAATGGAATAACCAAAAGTTTGATGTGGGCTGCCGGTTGGGCGAGGACAATAGGGTCTATTGATATGATCACGAGTTATTGTTGTATACGGTAGGAAACAATGGCCAAGGAATAGACTACCACTTAGTTCCACTAATTGAAGGCGCCTTTTCATTGGTGACTGCGGATAATGCAGCGGATTAAGTAATTGTTCAGTGCCTTAGCGAATACACATGGAGAAATTGTAACACATTCTAACAGGGATGCGGCAATCACTAGTAACTACATATGGTTCTACTGAGCCACAGTGAAAAGTGACTATCCTCACTGTTTTGACTAAACCTGCTAACATACGAGTCAGAAATAGGAGTGGTGTTAAAAAATAACAAAAATATAGGAAGTAGTGAATTCTAAAAGACACTAAGACATGGTATACTGTTGCTGCATCGGTTCTTTCCGTTTTTGTTTATTTCGGCCAATCCCAACCATTTCCAGTTCTATTCATAGTGTAACCTCTGACACAAAGTCCCAGTTAAAGCGATACTTCTCACAAAGCGACCGTATGAACTAATACCCTGGGAACAGAAAGACCAAGTCTAAAGTCGCTTTAGTTAGGAAGAGTGCTGTGAATAACCACACCGGCACCGCCATAAAATGTTGCGCTTCAACTAACTGCATCCCAATGAATATGATTAAGGGTAAAATAAAATAGGTTACAAACTAATAATTGTGTGGCGAAAACAACTTTCAAATATATCGCATCCCGTTAGCTTAACAGTAGTCAGACGAAAATGCTTGAACAAGATAGAGCATTTTCTAAATAAAGGATTATTGGGAGATTATAGCGGTGGAAACAAGGAAATCTTTGAATTTGTCGGATTAGTGACCGGTCGGTAAAAGAAAATGGTACGGCTGAAGTGGTCTTTCACCGTTTGCTTGGTACACCCGTAGGCGGAGTCAGGGAGGGGTGGTATACCATACCCCGCCACCAACCGTCGGTAGATACCACAAAAATGGGCGGAGACTCGAGAGGTGCTAAGCGTGCCGCCATCTTTGAACTCAATGAAAACTAAAAGAAAATGGAGTGTATCTTTCTTCAAATGTATACAAAGAATCAGTCGCCATTTTGCCATCTTGGTATACAGATACTTCGTAAATTATAACAATTTTGGAGTATAATCTAAAGCCGGCATTACAATACTACACTAAGCTGCACTTTGTATCCGTGGTCTTGCATGCAACGTAAGTGTACTCCTTGAAACTGAAACTGAGAAATCATACTACAGCTTAAATTAGTCAGTACTACAAGCTATCCATAGATAAACTGCAATATCGTTGAAAAACCGGTTAAAGTGTTGGAGAATGCCTGGACAAACAAGGGCTCTGTTCTAAATTACAGGTTCGGGCGCGAAACGATCTTAACGGAACTTAAGGAGATTATCAAAATCTCATAATCTCCAGCCACCCGCACCAACATGTGCCCAAGTATTCTTTTCCAGGAGTTGTCTTAATCTGTGTGACGGTGTGTTTCAAGGATTACCGGGCCACACGCAACGCATCGCTTGGATAAGGATCAGATGTGGATCAACATTTCCGGAGAAGATTTACATTATGATCGACGGATAATGTCACTTCACTTGGATGCACTCATTCGCCATGCTGATCATTGCCCCTCGATTTCATATCATTTACTTTAATTATTAAGCGTGCAAACTTCAAATTACAAAGGTTGGTATGTCTGGATTTTAGATTTTGGTTTACTCAATTATATAGATTGGTATGCGTGTCTGGTCATTTTCTTATTCTGTGAAATTATTTCCTGATATGCAAAGGATGTTAGATAACAAATGAACATGTGCCGGCCGCCTCACTTTCACACCATTTTCATCGCCTGTCAGCAAACAAAGGAAAGGCAGATGCGAAAACTGTCCACCTTTACCTTTCATTTTCCTAACTTGGAAACCACCGAAAGGAATATCAAACGGGTCGCAGATGTGTCGCTCATCTTTGTCTGCAAAGGAGGAATAACTTCAGGGTTTCTGTGGCGACGTAGACTCTAGAACTACGCCAAAAGCTCTACTGTTCTCGAACTAATTAACTCTTAACCTAATTAGCTATTTATTCATTATGTTTTTATTGATTAATAAGTGTAAATTACAGTCTTTCTTATGAAAACCTAGCTAACCGCACTTATAGAAACGTTAATAAGGATGCCCCTTTGATCATTTCTATGAGGAACATTACTATGTTTCAAAATGTCTATGTTGAACGCCAATAATATTTTAATGAACATTGTCAGATTATCCATTCATACTGATAGGTATCCTTCCTTTCCTTCTGTGTCAGTAACTATTCTTTTCATGAGCGTTCAAATGAGGGTGAGTCATGTTTCACGTATTCAAACTGCTTGGCCATTGACACCTTGAACAGCGAATCAAAAAGAGACGCTGTCTGGAATACACAGGAAGGTCCTTTGGTCCTTTGCGGTTTCATTCAATTTTGAACCATGACATTTGAAAATCAACGCTTTTCAAATATTCAAAAATACCTTTAGGAACCTGGAGAAAAGTAGTCAGGACTTTTTTCAAACCTTTCAGAGAGGCCACGTGCTATGCTTAGTTGATTTATTAGACATACATCAAATACAGAAGATACATGAACTATCGGCAGAGGGAGAAACTTCTTGCAGAATCATCGATTGCCTTTGGCCATATCGCCTCTCTTGAAGTCAATTTAAGCGGAAGTCGACAAAGTGGTCGGTCTAATTAATTAGTTTCAACATATTCCACAGTAATTACAAATAATTATCTTACTCGGCTCCTTTTAGAGCACACAGTTCTCAAGCACATCACGTACTGACAGCTCATACGCCCTCCGGCACTTAAACAGTGACCTTACGCTCTGGTGTACGTAAGTATTCACAATGAATTTTGTAACGTACACCCCATATGTTGTTGTTTTGACGAAGACAATGCAACAAGTTGCTGGTAGCAAAATACAAACAACCACTAAGCTGTCTTGATGGACATTTCACTAATCTCTTTTCCAATCAAAGATACACCGTTCGCTTTTCTCTCCATATGTTCAGAAATGCATTTGCCTTCCTTGACAAGAAACAAAGAAATGTTATGTAGAACAAAAACAAAAACATTGTTGACCCTCAAATATAAATTGACCTAAAAGTGGATTTGCTTTCACCTGGTAGCTTATTAAACTGTGTTTGTTAGATTCTAAAATAACGATACTAAAGAAAAGGAATACTAATTTTTTTTTCAAATTAATATCGTTACTTCAGGAGCGAACCGTCAAACGGCGTTTAGTGAACGGCTTGACAAGCTAGCAAGTAAGAACTCTAAACAATAAATAGAAAAACGTCCTAATATTGATTAGACGTTTTCATACATTGCCGCAAAATGTACAACGCGCTGTACACTTTTTTATGTAAATCTCAGTTGGGGTTACGTTCATCTCCGTTACCCTGTACTGAAGTTATGCTCATAGTTACTAATCGGAATTTAAATTGAGAAAAGCAAAAATAATATCAAGTACATCAAGCACTGTTAATCAATGAATGTTTTTTAATACAAACAGTTGCTGCCAATTCATTATGTGTTCAACCGGAAAGAACACCTCCCACACGTTTAGTTTACTTTGTCTGATCTCACTGATCTCGCTTAACATGTTACAAAATTAGCGGTCACGTTTTCTTATTAGAATTTGATATTAAGCGGATTTGTTCCATGTTTTTAATGAACATTGTAAGATTATCCATTCAGACTCTATCACTGCCAACAGACAAAAAGACTCGTTTCTTTATACTTCTGTAATCCATTGTCATTTTTTCGTTGGAATAAATTGCTGACTTTAAAGCAGTTTGTAATTGACAAAGGACTTATATAAAATTCCTAGGGGTCTTTTCCCAGATTGGGATTTTATTGTTCAAAGCACCTTGTGCAGATTTGTGAAAGCCATGACAATTTTCGTCTTATTTCCAAACGCGCATATCACTTCCAAAATGGAGCGAGCTAGCATGTCTTTTTGTTGTTTAGACTAAAGTAGTACGATCTCAATCCTTGTTGTGCGATTATTTCGCATTTTTTTATATGTTATCAGTGAATCCTTCTTTCCGCAAACAACATTTTTTGATAGAGACAGCTTGTTAAGAAAAAGGCCACGATTAAATGTAACTTTTTATCCATTCTCGGCACCGTTAAAAGCAGGGGCATTACAGTAGGATTGTTTTTAACTCGACCGTCGCTTTGTCGCATCGTAGTTAGTTGTATTCTAAATAGGGGCAGTTTACCAGTGGGGGAGGGCCGTACCGCCCGGTTTCACAGTCCATTAAGCAGCCATTATACATGTATGAACCGTTGCAGCGCGAATTGTTTTTCGCGGTTGGTGCGGCAATTAGCAACTAATCCGCGGTGACCAAGATTCCTATCTAGAAAAGTGGGCCGCGCGGCCAGGTGAGGGATAATCCACTGGATGTCCAGGTGGAACATTAGATATCATCTACAAATTGGCATGAAGCAACCGAGCCCTGGACCAAATTGGATGGGCGCTTTTGGGCTGATATAAATAAAATGAAAATAATGATCTCGCCATAATTGATTACTCAGAATGTAAATATGTATATAGTCGTGCAATGCAGTGTAGACAAATAAGCCATTTTCAGCCGAAATTATGCTTAGCATACTCGACAGCACAGCTACATATTTCCATGCAAACATATTTCTGTAAAAGTGTTAGCTAACGTTTCATTGTGCGCTTTTAATCAGTCCATGTGCGGTCGTGTCTTACTGATCACACTTTCCTTTACATTGGTTTCACAATACTTTGCTGAAACTGCAACAAACTTCAAATAATTTTCCGCAAACCTTTTTGAAGCGCCGCCGTTGCTCCAAGCGCGCGCTTCTGTTTTGAAAGGATGGCTCTAATCTTTTCATACAAACAAAAGCAGTTATGCAAGTAAGCAAGTAAGCTTTTGCCTATGGTCGTTCGGTTCGTCTCAGAATTGCAGTGCTGGTGTTTCTTCCTAGATTGTGCTTCGACATTTGCTTCTTTTGAACCGCTAGTTTTGGTATCCGGCTTTCAACAACAGTTACCAACATAAACTGTTGCGGCAGGCAAAATAATACGTTATGTCGCGAGCACGGCACATAAGCGAAAGCGCCCTAAATTTCTTCGGCCAAAGTAATTTAGTGCGCCAGATAAGGTATGTCGCGCTCCTTGAAAGACAGCACTACATTTGCAGCAGCGCTACTTGGGCCAAAGTAATTTTACTTCAAATTGTTTTAGTATAGAGCGATAAGCGGAACTTGGGCCAAATAGTATGTCGCGCATGGCGCCCTAAATTAGTAATTTAGTGCGCGAAACTTTAAATTGAATCCCATTTCACGCAGGCAAACTACAGCGGAATCGCCCTAAATTTAGCTTTAAACTGAAACCCATTTCACAATAGTTACCAACAATAACTTTAGTGTCAGGCAACATAGTAAGGTATGTCGCGCTCCTTGAAAAGAGACATCGCCCACTACAATATTTGGCAGGCAACATGTCGCGCTCCTTTGTATTTTATATTTAAATTATAATTTAGTGCGCGCTTTAAACTGAAACCCATTTCACAATAGTTACCAACTGGCAGGCAACATATTATGTCGCGCTCCTTGAAAGCGCCCTAAATTACTTGTGCCAAAGTAATTTAGTGCGCAAAGAAACTACCAACAATTAACATAGTAAGGTAATCCCATTACTTGGGCCAAAGTAATTTAGTGCGCGAAACTTTAAAGTTACCAACAATAACTTTAGTGGCAGGCAACATAGTAAGGCAGGCATTTCACAATAGTTACCAACAATAACTTTTGTGGCAGGCAACATAGTAGTATTTTATACATATAAGCGAAAGCGCCCTAAATTACTTCGGTTAAAGTAATTTAGAAAGAGAGCACATATAAGGTATGTTATATAAGCGGAATCGCCCTAAATTACTTGGGCCAAGGTAATTTAGTGCGCCAAGCTTTAAATTGAACCCAGGTTTCACAATAGTTCACCAACAATAACTTTAGTGGCAGGCAACATAGTAAGGTATGTCGCGCTCCTTGAAAGACAGCACTACATGTATTTTATATAAGCGAAAGCGCCCTAAATTACTTGGGCCAAAGTAATTTAGTGCGCCACACTTTAAATTGAATCCCATTTCACAATAGTTACCAACAATAATAGTTAAGCGAAAGCGCCCTAAATTACTTCGGTTAAAGTAATTTAGTAACTTACCAACAATAACTTTTGTGGCAGGCAACATAGTAAGGTATGTCGCGCTCCTTGAAAGAGAGCACTACATGTATTTTATATAAGCGGAATCGCCCTAAATTACTTGGGCCAAAGTAATTTAGTGCGCCAAGCTTTAAATTGAATCCCATTTCACAATAGTTACCAACAATAACTTTTGTGGCAGGCAACATAGTAAGGTATGTCGCGCTCCTTGAAAGAGAGCACTACATGTATTTTATATAAGCGGAATCGCCCTAAATTACTTGGGCCAAAGTAATTTAGTGCGCCAAGCTTTAAACTGAAACCCATTTCACAATAGTTACCAACAATAACTTTAGTGGCAGGCAACATAGTAAGGTATGTCGCGCTCCTTGAAAGAGAGCACTACATGTATTTTATATAAGCGGAATCGCCCTAAATTACTTGGGCCAAAGTAATTTAGTGCGCCAAGCTTTAAACTGAAACCCATTTCACAATAGTTACCAACAATAACTTTAGTGGCAGGCAACATAGTTGTAGTGGCCCTAAATTACTTGGGCCAACACTTTAGTAGTAAGGTATGTCGCGCTCCTTGAAAGACAGCACTACATTTATTTTATATAAGCGAAAGCGCCCTAAATTACTTGGCCAAAGTAATTTAGTGGCAGGCAACATAGTAGTATTTTATACATATAAGCGAAAGCGCCCTAAATTACTTCGGTTAAAGTAATTTAGTGCGCCAGACTTTAAACTGAAACCCGTTGCGCAACAGTTACCAACAATAACTTTTGTGGCAGGCAACAGTAAGATATGTCGCGCTCCTTGAAAGACAGCACTACATGTATTTTATATAAGCGAAAGCGCCCTAAATTACTTGTGCCAAAGTAATTTAGTGCGCCACACTTTAAATTGAATCCCATTTCACAATAGTTACCAACAATAACTTTAGTGGCAGGCAACATAGTAAGGTATGTCGCGCTCCTTGAAAGAGAGCACTACATGTATTTTATATAAGCGGAATCGCCCTAAATTACTTGGGCCAAAGTAATTTAGTGCGCGAAACTTTAAATTGAATCCCATTTCACAATAGTTACCAACAATAACTTTAGTGGCAGGCAACATAGTAAGGTATGTCGCGCTCCTTGAAAGACAGCACTACATGTATTTTATATAAGCGAAAGCGCCCTAAATTACTTGGGCCAAAGTAATTTAGTGCGCCACACTTTAAATTGAATCCCATTTCACAATAGTTGCCAACAATAACTTTTGTGGCAGGCAACATAGTAGTATTTTATACATATAAGCGAAAGCGCCCTAAATTACTTCGGTTAAAGTAATTTAGTGCGCCAGACTTTAAACTGAAACCCGTTGCGCAACAGTTACCAACAATAACTTTTGTGGCAGGCAACATAGTAAGGTATGTCGCGCTCCTTGAAAGAGAGCACTACATGTATTTTATATAAGCGGAATCGCCCTAAATTACTTGGGCCAAAGTAATTTAGTGCGCCAAGCTTTAAATTGAATCCCATTTCACAATAGTTACCAACAATAACTTTTGTGGCAGGCAACATAGTAAGGTATGTCGCGCTCCTTGAAAGAGAGCACTACAT